>QNGE01006819.1:0-27856 GCA_008508345.1 Paragonimus westermani
CTCAACAATCCACGAAATACACAATTCATAAGACGTGTGCTCAGGTATTTTTTCACCAAAAATTTGGACCGACTAACAAATAATAGTATTTGCAAATAGAACAACTTGTGGAAAGTGCTTACACATGATTGCCTCTATTTGGGTGTTTCTTCCAAATGAATAACTTTAGTTATTTAGTCAGTTAATCATAGGCTATCAATAACCCTACAGTATTAGGCAACCGAAGATAAAAACGAACTACACTGGAGATATCTCCACGCACAAAACTCAATCCAAAAACGACCAATCTCTCCATGCGACTTCAAGTCTCCAGCGTGATATCACATCATCTTTACTCAAAGTTCGCAACGTTGTAAGCATGCACCCTAACAACGTACGACCATTAATGCAGGGAAGTCCAATCTCACATCACTTGTGCACTCTTCGTTCGTGTATCAATGCCCGTTCGCTTACACACCTCGTGAATGCCGGTGATTAAACAGACAGCACTCATATGATCCTCTTACATAATTGGTCACAAAAAATGGTCGGTGCATACGCCTCATAAGATAAATGTGGAAGTTTAAAGAAAACTGTTGTCGATTATGAACAACTCGTTCAGTTTTTCATTGGAAATCACTGCACATTCCGCGTTTGTTGTCTTGTCTAAGAGAGATACGTACCAACACCGCATGCCTCACCGTTCCAACTGCGACGTCCAACCGTGCTATGCGTGGGAGCTAAGCCATCAGTTAGACACTGAGCAGATATCTCATTTCAAATTCTCCTTTGAAAGAATACCGTAATGGCGCCAGACTGATAACAATACACCCCGTCTCACATGTTGCGTCGGTCAAGTTCAACACACACACAAACTAAGTTGACTTGGAAAGATAGCACAATATTTACTAACTCATTCCAACCGCAGGATAACATGACTGAATCCTCCGTACCCAAACGGTAGTCATCAAACAAGACAATGACATAAAACCGATGCGAGTGCCATCGAAAGTAACGAATCAGAGACAAATTGATTAACTGAAGTTCGATGATATGCGTTAGAGGTTCAGTTCCTAATGGCAACCCCCTCCCGCGCGTCGGTACGTGGTCTCCATTCCAAACAGGCGAGATGGAATGGCTCGGTGCAAAAGCAACGATAGGGAGCTTGGGACTTGATGAACATTATAATTCAACGAAAGAAACACCAAACTGCACGCTGCTTGGTATTCGATTAGCACTCTCCAACTATTCATACCTCAAGGTAACTCTGATGAGATTTCTTCAGCTTCAGGTTGACTTCCTAATACGCTATGCTAATACACTTCGTCGCACATTTTTGCATGCCTCTCACCAACTGGATGACCTGAATATCAATGACATTAATGCCGTGTGAAGACGTCAGAGTATGACAGTGTTTTGCACAGACATCATCTGAAAACAATGGTGGCGACGGTGGTTCTACATGCACACCCTCAGTTGTCCCGTTATGGAGATTTTGTTAGCGTCCAATGGTTCAGATCGACGACTGATTAGGGAAGCAGTGGAGTGTTGAGTTGTTGTTTATCAAGAAGTTAGCATTTAGTTTTACGTGACTAAATGATCAGATTGTCAGTTCCGATCATCTGGGTCGAACCGCCGGAATGCAGTCCATAATTTACTGTGTGAATCACTCGCGGTCTGCGGTCGTGTCTTGAATAGGTCTCATGAGTACACCCGTTTGACACGGTGATGAAAAGCCTCAAATTCACATAATGTTCTGTGTTCACTTAGATTTTCAACAATCCTAGAATATTTTGACACTGCCAGATTGGTGTGTTTTCTCCACAGATCCATTGAAATCTGACTGCTCCCAATCTCAGCTGATTCCTAAATCGTAGTCATCAAGTATAGGTGCATACAAAGTGAAAGCTTGGTGAAATATGAGCATGCACAGGGAATGAGACACACCTGATGCGATTGGAGTATCGAGACTGCTTAACAAGTGCTTGGCCGTAACTTCATGAAGCATGATGACAACTGTAATCCAGGTCACTGTGATTTACAGAATGATATTAGGCGATGCGACCCGACGTAGAATCCTGGAAATTTATATTAAGATAACCAGATGACTGGTAATTTAAGGCAGTCTTAAAAAAACCCACTGGAAAGTTGAACAACTGGAAAACAGCATTTTCAAATCGAAAGCTGTGGTTCAAGAGTGTTCGGTTTCTGACTGTTCACTCATTATTCATTAGACTCGGTGCATGCGCTTGATCCGAACAACCTCAACAATACCTGCCCCGTTTTGTTCTTGCGCGGTACATGCTACAAACCACTGGTCCTATCATCCATCTGAAAGGTGGTCTCGTGGTCTCGGGGCAGATATTGAGCAGCCCAATTAGGATCTTCAGTAGACAAAAGTTGATTCAACTTTACTGACGAAACGAGTAAGCTTACGTCGCGTCACGTGGGTAGCAAATGTATTTGTCACACACTTGCCTGTAAATATATTACACGGTTCGTTGCATTTTCTGTTGCTACAAACAAATGAAAATAACATATTTTCCGTATTCCTGCATTGTTTCCGCCGAGTGACCTTTGCACGAATTTGTGAATATTGGTTTTTTACTACGATGATCTATGCAGACAACGTGTTTTCATTAAACTACCTAGTTACCACCGCACGTTAGTTCCATCAGAACCCGTCTCTCGCGATACATGTGGTGTGAAATAGTGGACAGTGAACTGCCTTCCAGTTGTTACAACCTTATTGGTTATGTACCCTCTCAGCTTCAATGTCTTTCTGCTGATCACGTTCACATCTTTTGCACTGTTGGATGAATTCACTCAACGTGTGTGTTCCAGTAGACAACATATAACTGGAACGATCTGAGAAACCCCAGTCAGCGATGATTTGAATAAACTGATATAACTGCACGAACATTTGTAGCACGTTTTCTTCCACACAACTGTAGAAACGTTAAACCTTTCGTGACGCTCCGACATACCACTTCTGAACAAACAGATTTTCTTCGTATCGTCCCATTGAGCTCAATCGACGTGTTCGCCGTTGGAGAATGGTGTGCGTGTTAGGTTGGCCAATAGATCCGAACAGGGCCATGCACAGCACGTCCATTGTTCAACGGATTGTGGGATGAATATGATTGAACATCTAACCACATGTCTATTATTGAATTCTAACTCGTACACTTCCCGTCACGGCACGTAGTTCTAATAGAAGTCTGTGGTTTTCGTTCATTCGCTCTGTTCCGCTCAATTTGGATATACCGGATATTGGTCTTGCTTTACAGGAAATACCACATTTGCGTGGCGGCACCCTTCAATAACAGTGAATCCTATGCCCCTCGGATCTTTGGTCATTTATTCATACCCTGGTGATATTGCGGAGTATTTTGAACGATTGAACTATGGTGAAGACCACATTCATTTCAAGTTAGGAGACAAAATCCGCATTCTTCCTCTCAAGAACAGGAAAAGAGACCTTTTGTCTTATGAGAAATCTGTCGCTGATGAATCTCCCACATAAGCGCTTGAAGGAAATACTACTCGGTCATTTCACCTATGTAAATTTTGAGATCACCGAACGAGCCAAGTCCAATATCATGCAGCGCAATCTGAACCAGACGGCCCGTGACACTATTCGCCAAATCCATACTCAGGCAGCACGGTGTAGTTTTGGTGAGCAATTGGAGGTCCAATTTCGTGACCGACTTACTGCCGGCAGAATTGCTGCGGATCCACATAGACAACTAATGCTACTCTCAAAACACACGTATCAAAATACTAAAGTCATCTGTGAGCACTACGAACACGTTAATACTACAATCCAGAGTGGAAGTTCTAGTGAGGTACCAGATTTGTTTTGATCGATGGAAAAGCGACCCACAAAACACGGTACTTTGCTGATATTCAAATCTCCTGCTAAGTGTGATTCCCGACAACTTTATCGATATTCATCCTATCAGACGACACATGTCACTAGCAGAATCTGGAGTTTTGCCTCTTGTGGCAAGAAACGTTCCCTTTGTTCATCTGGGCTAGCCAGTGGTCGACCGATAACAACGGTGTATTATTATTACCTGTGATTACGCAGTAACATTCAGTGAATATTGAGTCAAGTTTGAAGGGTACGTCCTCCAGCTTGCATGGTCTCTTTAGTTGTTCGCCGGAGAGCAGTCCACATCAATGCATGGATTGTTTGAGCATTACTTACGTCACAGTTTTCTCTTAAGCACGCTGGTATAAACACACGACATTTGCCTTCAAATCTCTGGTCGGAAACATTTTACATAGACAGTTGTTCACCGGTGACAACGGGGGATACGGTTATTAACCTAGTTCTTCATTGATGATGCAATAGCCGATCCACTGGTTATTCCGCACTTTGAAACCGATAAATCGCTCAATGGTTGCAAAGCAGCACCTTCCACACCATAAGCTAAAGTTTATATTTTCATGCCAAATCTCCCCGTCAAATGTTGAGAACTCTGCAAGACATGTCACTCCATGGTGAGTGAATCAACCGCAACCCAACTGATGTGAAGAATTGCGCCAAACATATTCTATCCTGGAATTTCACGCTATGAATGACCTACATCGTTATTCTCATGTTGCTCTGAAACATGGACCATTGCACCGGAATTGATGAATTGGTTATTATGAGAGCAACGGAGATCGGGTGAACCAACAGCTTTCGGAGGTTACCCACTCAGTCAACAATCCACGAAATGCACAGTTCATTGGACGTGTGTTCGGGTAACGAAAGATAAAATCGAATTACAGTAGTGACATCTTAACACACAAAACTCAATCTAAAAGCATCCAATCTCCCCACGCGCTTTCATTTATCCGGCGTGATACGACTTCATCTATACGACAGAGTCCGCGAAGTTAAATAAATGCGCCGTAACAACGTATGGCCATCACTGCAGGGAAGTCCAATCTGACATCACTCGTGTACTTTTTGTACGTAAACCACTCGCTTACACACCTCGTGAATGCCGGTGATTAAACAGATAGCACTCATATGATCCTCTTACATAATTGGTCACAAATAATGGTCCGGTGTACACACCACATAAGATAAATGTGGAAGTTCAAAGGAAACTGTTGCTGAACATGAACAAATCGTTCAATCATTCATTGGAGTTCACTGCACATTCCGCTTTCGTTGTCTTGTTCAAGAGAGGTATGTACCAAAATTGCGTGCGTCACCGTTCCAACTGCGATGTCCAACCGTGTTATGCGTGGGAGCCAAACCACCTGTTAGACACTGAGCAGATATCTTATTTCAAGTTCCCCTTTGAAAGAATAGCGTAATGGAGCCAGACTGATAACAATAGATCCCGTCTCAAATGTTGTCTCGGTCGAGCTTAACACACACACGGACTAAGTTGACTTGGAAAGATAGCACAGTGCTACGAACAAATTTCAAAGGCAGGTTATCATGGAAACAGTCTCGTTTTGGTGACAAATATTACCATGTCAACGGGTGAAACGTGACTTTTTATTGACGGGACTTTTAGGGCGATGGGCAGGTGTAACTGTGAAAAGAGCAGATATTTGCCGGCTTGTTTGGCTTTCGTTTCTCTGAGTCTTTCGGTCTCCAAATCCGAAGCATGTTTATTTCTTTATGCACGTTTGCGCAAGCAATTTTTTGGTGCACTCTATACAACGGTCGCGATATGTTACTTAGCAATTTTGTTGTTTTCTCAATGCACACAGTAGATCAATAATCATCGACCCATGATGTGAGTGTGATTACCGTTCGACTGATGAAATGACTGAATCCTCCGTATACAAACGGTAGTCATCAAACCAGACAATGACATAAAACTGATGCGAGTACCATCGAAAGGAACGGACCACAGACAACGTGAGTAACTGAAGCTCGATGATATGCGCTGAAGGCTCAGCTACTAGTTGCACCCCTCTCCCGTGCGTCGGCACGTGGCCTCTCGTCCAAACAGGCGAGATGGAGTGGCTCGGTTGAAAATCCACGACAGAGAACTTGGGATATGACGAACATCATAATTCAACGAAAGAAACACCAAACTGCAAGTTGGTGGGGTTTTCATTAGCACTCTCCAACTATTCATACCCCAAGGTAACTCTGATGAGATTTGTTCAGCTTCAGTTTGAATTCCTAATACGCTCTGCTAATACCCTTCGTCGCACATATATCCACGCCTCTCACTAACTCGATGACCTGGATATCATTGACACTAATGCCGTGTGAAGACTTCAGAGTATGACAGTGATTTGCACAGACAGCATCTGCAAACAATGTTGGCAACGGTGGTATTGCATGCACAATATCAGTTGTCCATTTATTGTGTGGGAGATTTTGTTAGCGTCCAATGGTTCATAACGACCACTGATTAGGAACGCAGTGGAGTGTTGAATTGTTGTTTGTCAGGAACTTAGCATTTGGTACTACGTGATTAATTGACCAGATTGCCAGTTCCGTTCAACCAGGTCGAACCGCCGGAATGCATTCCACGTTTTACCGTGTGAATCACTCGCATGCACACGTAACTGCGGTTGACCCTCAAGGTTATAACTGCGGTCTGCGGTGGTGTTTTGGATAGGTCTCACGACTGAACCCGTTTGATCCGGTGGTGAAATGCCCTAATTTCACGGACGGTTCTGTGTTCACGTAGATTTTGAACAAACGGAAAATATTTCGACACTGCCAGATTGGTATTTTATTTCCACAGATCTATGAAAATCCGGCCGTTCTCCAATCTCAACAGATTCCTAAAGCGTTGTCATTAGGTGTAGGTGCATACACAGTCAAGCCTTCGCGAAATATGAACGTGTACACGGAGTGAAATTTTTCTGAGACGACTGAAGCATCAAGATTGCGTAACAAATGCCTGGCCGTAACTTCTTGAAACATAGCGTCAACCGTAATCCAGGTCACTGTGTTTTACAGAATGATATTACGCGATGCGATCCGACGTAGAATCCTGGAAATTCTGATTCAGATAACCGGATAACTTGTTATGTGAAGGCACTTCGTAAAAACAAAAACATTGGAAAGTTGAACAACTGAAAAACAGCATTTTCAAAACGGAAGCTGAGGTTCAACCGTGTTCGGTTTCTGACTGTCCACTCACAATGCATTGGACTCAGTGCATGAGCTTGATGCGAACAACCTCAACAATACCTGTCCTGTTTTGTTCTCGCGCTGTACATTCTACAAACCACTGGCCCTATCATCCATCACAAAGGAGTTCTCATGGATTCACGAAATCACACCTGGTTTTGTAACGAAACCAACGTGGTGATTCTTGAGTGGAATCGCCAGTTGCATGTCTGCACCGATGTGGGTGAATGGAAGACGACTCAGCTTGATAAGATTATCACTCAAAACGTGTATACCGGCTAATTAATTAGTTGTTCCCATATAAACGCAACCGTTAAAATGATATGCATCGTTCAGTGAATATGCATGCATCATTCAGGAACAAACGTCACTCAGCTCTTTGTGATACATCAAGAGATGTGCAATAACACAGGCACACTTGCGAACAAATGAAGGAATTTGTAGGCAGATAATGAGCAGTCCAGTTAGGATCTTTAGTAGACAAAAGTTGATTCAACTTGACTGATAAAACGAGAAGGTTCACGTTGCGTCACGTGGGTAGCAAATGTATTTGCCATACACTTACCAATGAACATATTACATAGTTCGTTGCATTTCCTGTTGCTACAAACAGATGAAAATAACATACTTGCCGTGTTCCTGCATTCTTTCTGCCGAATGGCCTTTGCACGAACTTGCGAATAGTGGTTTGTTACTACGATTATTTATGCAGACAACTGGTTTCCATTATGCTATCTAATTACGACGCCGGATTATGGTCCACTACAGGTTAGTTTCATAAGCGCAACAACACACGTGGTGAGTCAGTGGACAGTGAACAACTTTCCAATTGTTACAATCTTGATTGGTTATGTTCCCTCTCAGCTTCAATGTTTTTCTGCTGATCACGTTCACATCTTTTGCACTGTTGCATAAATTGACTCAACGTGTGTGTTCCAGTAGAGCACATATAACTGGAACGATCTGAGAAACCCCAGTGAACGATGATTTGAATTAACTGACACAACACGAATATTTGTGGCACGTATGCTTTCACATGATCGTAGAAACTCTGATCTGTTGGTTACGCTCCGAAATACCACGTCTGAACAAAGAGATTTGCTTTGCATCGTCACATGGAGCTTAACGGACGTGTTCGTCGTGGAAGAGTATTGTGCGTGTTACCTCGACCAATATATTGGAAACAAGGGGATGCACACCACGTCATCTGTTCAACGGATTGTGGGATGAATATCACTGAACATCTAACTACACGTCTAGTAATGAATTTCAGTACTTTAGAGCTATTCAATTCACCTCCTAATTGTTGTTCTCGACAAGTTTCTCGGAATTCTTCCTGTGATACGGCACATTTCAATAGCAAAATCCGGAGATTTGCTTCTTGTAACATGAAACGTTCCAGATACGCATGCATTCACCGCAGCTCTATGTGCCACAATTGCGACAAACGAGGTCATTCACAAAGTGTCTGTAAGTCGAACAGAAATTGTCCATTTGTAGAAACTGACCAGAATGGATTTGATGTTACATGCGACAAGATGGAGTCCTTTACTTTGACAGGTGGTTCATCTATTTCAGGGCACCTATTTCACACTCTTCTACAGTACTCAGCACGAGGCCTGATTTTATCGTTGACACTGGCAGTGTGAAATCCATCGTACCAAGAATACACCTCTCCCACCATATATTCATGTTATGTAACCATACGGAATATAACTGGTCACTCCACTTCTGTTTCTGGTACAGCCGTCATTCAACTCTTTAACAAACAATTCCAGCCACTTGATTGCAACTTTGTTATTAGTCATCATGACCCATTCATTCCGTGGCTAAATTTTTCAAAAATGCACCATATCTAGGATCCCTTGCTTGTACCACCGAGTGATTCCACAAGGTTGAAAGACTTTGATTTCAAGTGCTCGGAGGCCACGGGCGGCATGAAGATACCTCCAGTCGAACTGGAAGATACTGTTGGTCCGGTGTTCTTGAAGTGTGGTATCGTTTCTTATGGAATATGCGAACCGGGGATCACGGTGCTCAAAGAGCTGGTAGTGAAGTGCGCCATTGAGCCTGTTGATTCGTCCTCTCTGGCCAAACTGGTTGTGACACTTTTTAAGTCTGATGGGGAAACTCCGCGTATATGCGGCGATTATCGACTTACTGCAAATCGATGCCTTAAACATCGTGAACGTACTACTGCCGAACCTGACGACATTCCGAACAAGCCTCCAGGATGTAATAAGTACTAATTTGAATGGTATGGATGGTGATGAAGTTTATCAGGATGATGTCATCGTACATGCTCCAGAAAATTTAAATCTTGATTCTCGTCCTTTTAAACTTTTCCAATAGTTTTTGGGACAAAAACCTCGGTGTTAATCTGAATAAATGCGCTTTCACTGTATGCAGTTTAGAGTGTCTCGTTTACTTAGTTCACGGCAACGGATGCTAAACACCTAGGTCCGTTAGTTAACACACCTTCAACGACAAATCTATCTGAATTATCGCCTTTCTTAGGTGCTTTGCAGTTTTATTCCCGTTTCATTCCAAATTCTCCTCATCTTGCTGAATGTTCATTCCAGTTGCTTTCTGAGAAGCATTTCACGTGGACCCCAACTCATGAACGGTGTGCACGTTCACTGTCGAATTTCTTGTCAGATGATGCCATACTTTGTCCGTTTTCTCCAAAAAATAAACATGCCTGTTTTGATTACTGATGCTTTGCCGGTTGGAATCGTAGCTGTTGTGTGTATATCATACTGACTGAATTCGGCAGAAATAGGTTATG
Organism: Paragonimus westermani; assembly: GCA_008508345.1. Taxonomy (NCBI): domain Eukaryota; kingdom Metazoa; phylum Platyhelminthes; class Trematoda; order Plagiorchiida; family Troglotrematidae; genus Paragonimus; species Paragonimus westermani. The sequence continues at coordinate 9,879 of QNGE01006819.1, forward strand.
TTCAGGCACACAATGATGTTCTGGTCGTATACTGGGTGGAGAAGCGGTTTCATAAGTATGGGATCATGATGCGCCGAAATTCATCTATGATCCTGGCAAGTCAGTGGCACGTTCTCCAGCAGCTATGGTTCAACGATGGAGCATAACACTCAGTGTATATGACTATACCATAGTTCACAAATCAGCAAACCAAATCAAACGTGTACTACTTGCCACGTGTTCCACATACATCTCAGCAAACATCTAGCAATGATTGCCTTCTAATCCAGCCCCTGCCGGTTAGTCGAACAGAGCTGAGTCACGATACTCAACGTTACCTTTCACCCATCCTCAGTGCGCTACGACGTGCTTGGATCCCACATGTCAGACGGAAATTTTCTGGAAAAGGTGTTAATAACTTTTTGCTACGATATCGTAATGACTGCCATTCCATTACACAGGAAAATCCAGTGAAACGTTTTAGCGGACGGCATTTGAGATCAAACTTGATGTGTATTGAATCACTTGAAATGACCTTTCATCGTGGTAATGACTTAAGATCGTCATCCAGATTACTTCTAAAGAATCCTGGTAAATGCTTATACCAATTTCTAGATGTCAATGATTTATCTCTACATAATCGATACGCGGTTCAGATACGTTTCGATGGTGCAGGTCAGTTCGTTCCGAATTTCGGTGTGATTTCAGATAATGATGAGTCCGTTCCAGATTCGAATTCGAACCAAGAAATTACAGGCATCATTCGTAGGCCACCAAGGCTTCAAATGAAACCATGAAACCCATTCAACGAGTGTAGGATGTGATGGAAGTCATTGAACACATAATATCACGGCACGTAATTTTAATGCATGCATGTGGTTATTGTTCAATCGCTGTCTTGTTCATTTCGGATGTACGGGATATTGGTCTCGAGTTATGTTCCATCTATCCACGAAGCATCGCAGATTTTTAGTACTAGATCAAACGTGTTTGCACACTGGGTTCGAAACTGCAACGTGATCATTGAAGAGGAACCGATTCAAGGCAGATTGTTCTCAGGTAGTTTTCCTGCTTCCGGAAATATTGCTTCTCACTAACCGGGTCTGTTTGTTATGGATTGGCGAAGCGAGTTTGCTGAGAAGATTTCGCCGTTTCATTGTATTGCGCGATAAAATCTTTCGCGGAATTTGTCTATATTCGTGCTAACACATTTGGGTGCTGATGAGAACATCCACCTGATAGTGGTTTTGTGAGACAGGTTTATATCTAATGATTGAGCGCAACACAGTTTCCACTCCGGCCAAAAGTGAAGAACAATACTGCAACTCCGAAAATACTTAAGTTTCAAAGCATTCTCCATTGTATAACGGAAACACTGACTGCATGGACCTGTTCACACACAGTGAATTGACCCATACACTTCGATAAACACAGCTTACTTGAGTACGAATTTCGCTTTATAATGCCGTGGCAGCAGGAAAACCGCTGGACAAATTTAACCGGATGATAGACCGTATTGACTTGTTCCAAACTGAAGACGTCAGGTGGGTGCACAGATGAGGTTGTAACCATGCGTGAGTGATATACGTCTCATAACAACTCCCAATATTTGGTGTACTGTGTTCGTGCTATATATGCCCTAAGCTTCGTCTGACCGAAACATGGCTTGTGATTTCCACAGAACTGCTACTACAGATATATTTTTGGCAATCTATCCCAATGAATAATGAGAAACGTTTGAGTGGGTTTTGTTTATAACCCACTCTTGAAGACCTTTGGTCTTGAAGAATAGTTGAACAAGACACTGATTCATCACACTCCCACGGGCGTGTTTCTCGCAAATGGGACGAGAACTATACTATTATTGGATTAACTGAAAGCTGGTGTTCTTTGGAGCAGCGCACCGAGTTCTGTACATACAAAAATATAACCAAGGTATAGCAGACCGATATCATTCTACAGATGATGGAATTCACAGCGTCAAGGTTCTACAGAGCACGAGAATAATAACCGTCTTGATAAGAGCAGCTCGAACACAAATCGTTTCGGAAACATGCGGGCTTATTTCGTCCAGTGAACAAAAACTTCGGCTGAGGTTACCATTTGGTCCAAGCGTTCATGAGGAACGCGCCAAAACAATGTTGTGTACGCCTGTTGTGGACATTCGCCGTTAGCCCCTGCATATGCGCTGTGAGAATTCGTTGCTAATGTGATCCGGGCCAATGCAAGGAAATTTGGAAAGCGTAAATTCTGTACAAATCGCTGATCAACATAGAGAACTGCGCAGTGTTTGCAAATGATAGCGAGGAGTTTCGCCGGATCTTGTTGTATGGCGGAACGACCGAGCAAATACCCCTGAGCTGCGACGAGCCCTAAAAACCAATAATACTGTACTCGCTGTAGTAGTACTGAAGAGTTGATAACCATGCCGAATGTGAAAGAAAAATATTGGTTTTTAGAAAGGTAACTTCTACCGTCTCAGTCACAAGCGTATTCATAGGTCACCAAGCGATCTTATGAATAATGTTCAATGAAGCACATGAAAAGCGTTCTTGATCTTGTAGCTGGACTATCGTTCACAGGAGAGTGATCTGTCAACAATGATCCATTGTTGAGTCGTTTCATGTGCTGCGCTATCTAAATTCGGTGCTTCAACTGGAACGTTGAAAATATCCAAGATTATGTCGAGCGGGATTTTCTCTAGATCGCTCACTGCAGGAGCGGCAGAAGGGCTCTCAGCTTGCTAGAATAAGGTTATGCATCAAGGCTGACCCCAAAATCCAGGCTAGCGTTAACGTCCTTATCCTTGCTGTCAAGAGGGGACCGGTGTCCTCGGACGAACCACCCCGACCACACACTTCATGGGCCACTGCCCCTATCTCATTGGAAAGTCAGGCGTCTGTGGATATGCATGGGGCCGGTAGAACAGATCCCAAAGGTGCTAAGGACCACCAATCTTCTAGACCTCGAATCATCTCACGGAAAAACGGCCGTTAAAAAATTTATTCCTAAGCTTTACAGCCCAAGGAGTCTGCTGCGATCACCCTGCATCCAAAATGGACCAAACATGCCTCATTCCGGTGGCTCTCTCCCCGCCGGCATCCCGGCCACTTCGTCCCATACTCTCTTCTCATCTACAACTTTATCCAAATTTTCAAGGGCGCAAAACCGAAAATCACCCTCCAAAAGATCTGAAAGCAAGAGCGGTCCGAAAGTCATCGACCTTGGGCCAAGAGAAGCGGACGAAGCGTCCACAGAGACGCTCACTTATGCCCAGGCTGTGATGAAACGGCTACCACCCCCCAAGAGGGCTCACAGAACTACGCCGCCAGTTGCACAACCCCCCTCACTACTGAGGTTACTTTCCCAAGCTGTCCCTCGTGCACTTCTGTCTCTTTTTGCACCCAACCAAACGAAGAAGTAGCCTCAAAGTGCGTGTACACCAACTGTCTGAGCCTTCTGAACAAACTACCAGAAATCAGACAGCTGGTCCACGACACTAGCCCTCACATCGTTGCATTAACAGAGGCCTGGCTTTCCGCGGATATCAGTGATGATGAACTGCATGTCCCTGGTTACTCTTTATACCGGACGGACTCCTCCCGTGGACGCATGGGAGGCTGCGCCGTTTTCCTAAGCCAGAAGCTCCCAGTGCCAGCTGTCGTAGGGGAATTTACGTTCCCAAAGAAATGCAACACGCTCTGGATCAAACTCCAACTTCGCAAACGTGACACACTTCTTGCGGGCGATATGCACAGTTCGCCGTCATGCAGTGCATCCAACGACGAAGCCATCCTTGCTACCTTAGACAGACTCACGTCTGCCCAGCGTTTCTCCCATCTCCTTACTATGGGTGATTCCAACACACCCAAACTCAACTCTATGGCGGCTTCTCATGAGGACTGTGGCTGCGGGTTCTAGAAACCCTTGGCAATGTTGATCAACGAGATAGCCTGGACACAGCATGTCGATTTACCTACAAGGCACCGTCCAGGACAGACACCCTCCTTGCTCGATCTGGTCATTACGAACGAGGCTCACTTGGTAGATAGGGTGGTCATCAAACCGCCGCTAGGGCATAGTAACCACATGCTACCAAACTTTGACTTTATCTGTTACTGGCTCCAAAACGCTGTAACAAAGACTTCACTCCGGAACTGTCAGAAAGCAGACTTTAACGCCAGAGAAAAACTAAGCCCTCAGCGCTTCCTCTGCAGTTTCCGGACAGGTAAACCTCCTCCAACCCACAAATGTTTGCCGAGGTGTTCAGAGAATACTACTCATCAGTCTACAATGTGGATCTGCTAAACTGGCATCCGATTCTCCCGCGGAGACACTTACAACACCCCATCCTGACAGCTGACTTTTCTGTGTCCGACATTCAGGACCTCTTGCTTAAGATCAATCCTTATAGTGCCATGGGACCAGACGCGATCCGACCCCGTATCCTCAAAAGAGTTGGTCGTCGGTTTGGCGGTGGCTCTCTCTGATCTGTTTAAACAGACACTTCGTACAGGCACTCTTCCGGAGGCACGGAACGAGGCCACTGTCTCACCCATATCGGCCGATCAGCCTTACCAGCATCACATGCAAGATAATGGAGCGACTGTTAAAACGCACCATCTTTAAGCATCGCTTCTCAAATAACCTTTTCTCTTCGACTCAGCATTACTTTCTTCCCGATCGGTCATACATAACTAATATGTTAATCTTCACGGATAGCCTAACAGAGGCCAAAGACAACGGTCACATCTCTGATGATATTTTCTTCGATATTGCCAAAGCCTTCGACCGTGTCCCACACGGTCCTCTGTTGCATAATCTAGAAGCCTTTGGGATCCAAGGAGAAATTCTCCGCCGGATGAGTTCTTTTCTTGGTAACAGGACTTTCAGAGTACAAACCGGTTCAGGCCTTTTGTATCCATCCCCAGTCTCTGTGGGATTCTCTCAAGAATCGGTATTTGGTCCATTGTTGTTTCTTATGTACATCAAAGATCTCCCCGAATTGATCTCCAGCAACGCTCTCCTTTATGCCGACGACTTAAAAATCTGGAACGCCTGTGACCCCAATGCATTGCAGATTGACCTTGATCGTATCAAGTGCTGGTAAGATGATTGGAGTCTCCCTCTAAACGACAGTAAGTGAGCGCACATGTCACTCGGAGGAGACCCCGGGAACCTATTCGTAATACATGGTGCACAAAGTGTACTAGATATCACGGAAGTAGACCTCAAAAAGATCTAGGGATCTGGCTATCGTCTGGTTTGTGCTTCTCTTCTCATCACCAGCTGGCCGTCAAAAGGGGTCACATGACTCTCGGGATGATCGAACGAACCTTCCACCGGATTGACAAGCGCGCCTTTCACACGGTATACAGAGTCTACAAAAGTTCATGCCAATCAAGTCATCTACACCCGTTTGAAGAAGAACATACTCACCATTGAACGTGTCCAGCGAGTAGCCACCAAAATGGTCACTGGCTTACGGCACCTATCCTACGAGTCTCGCCTCGAAATTCTCGATCTTCATCCACTTGAGTTTCGTAGACTCCGCGGCGACTTAATTCTCACACACTTTCTCTTGAGCACAGAACTCATGCAACAATTCTTCACCCTAGTAAGTGATAACATTCGAAGAGGTCACAACAAGAGGCTCTATACGCTTCGACTTCGGACCTTCCTAGGACAACGGTTCTTCTCTTACAAGGTTATCAACTACTGGAACGACCTGCCAGTAGCGATTGTTAGCTGCTCTTCTAAAGACTGTCTCAAAGTGTTATTGGATTCTCACCTACTTAATAAACCGTCGAATTAATAATTTATCCTATTTTGCTGGATTATTATTTTACTCTGTTTTTGGTACTTTCTGTAACCCCCAAGAGCGGTGCTACACCCCGTTTTCGGTGACTGCCTTTAAGGTCAACAGAAAACCGCCGGACATCGAAACGAGCAAACTGACTGGATCCCGGGAAGATTGGGCCCCCAGCCTTGAATTCGTGTACAAATCGCTGAAATCGCAGATTTCATTGCTGTATTCTTCGGAGGTACTCTTCGATCGTAACTGGTTTTTGTGTCGCGACCAAGTCTCGTTCGTAACAGTAGCATCAAACATGACGTTTCAATTTTTGTTTACGATGCAACCAGGTTTCCCGTTTTCACCATTAGTTCGATAACCTCTGGTGTGCACGACTGAATGCAGTTCGAACAAAAGCCCTTGCTTTAATGGTAGCGTCTCTTGATGATCCGTGGTTCTCGGCAACATGGCTTGGTGCATTGTCAGCAGTTTTCGGCCCATCACCGCTTCTGCGGGACACGTCAGTTATGGGGTGACACAGTTGTGAGTGGTTCTGTAGGCAACCAAGAACGTTCGGAGATTATATTATGACATTCTCTCTCCCCGTGAATTGAGAACTTGCGTGAGAGTAACTAGGATGCGTTCAGTCTTACAGTTGGACAAGGCCAATGAGCGCAGTTTTGTGAATGGAATTCACTCGACTCATCCCCGGATGTGCAGTGTGCAATTGACGTAGCACCTTAAAACGTGGAAGATATGGAACACGATCACCAAACATCGAGCAGTTACTCTCCACACATACGGATCCCCATCTGTTGTGAAGTTGTTTCAAGTATCCGTCGAATTTGCCGGTTGGCCAACCCTCTGTGGTATATCGCATTGCCCCTTGTAAGATAAAGTCTTCATTCGTTGCCTGCTGTATTGCAAGAGAGGAAAGTGGCAAACATCTGACGGCACTCGTAAAATAATCGACTGCATTGTCTGTGTCAGTTACTGCGCCAATGCATACTTCTTCGTCCCATGTGGGGTAGTCGATAAATAGTCGTGACGGGGCATGCGCCCGACGAAAATCCTCAGTTCTTCGGTATTGGATCTTGAAGTCGTAACCAAGGAGAGTCGAGGCCTATCGTTGCAGTCTGTTGGCTGAGTGCGCGGGGATACCTGGTTAGGATCAAAAGATAGACAACAACGGCGTATATTAGGTTAACACTAGGAAACCACGGTAGTAGATGAACTTGTAGAAGCGCCGCACAGCAAACGCTAGGACCAAATTTTCTTTCTCGATTTGACAGTGTAGTCCCGAAGGTGGTGTAAGAGTTCGTGATGCGTGCATGACAGCTTACTGGGTTCTGTCGGAAATGTGTGGATTATGACAGAACCAACGCCATACGCAAAGGCATCAGTAGTCACAACCATCTGGAACATCTGGTCGTAATGAGTCAACTAATGATCAGAGCTGAAAATTGGGTAAACACGGATTCACGATCGCTGTACCAATCCCATGGGACCTCTTTCCCGAGCAATTCGCTCACCGGTGAGCTGATATTATAAACTAATTGAAGAAATGCGGGATAACAGCCAATTAATCCGAAAATGCATCAAGGGTATTCACGTATGTAGGAGCTAGCGTTCGAGCCGTTCCACTGGAGTCACATTGACGGTGAGCATGTCGTCTAGATACACTGCCACACCTGGGATGCCGGCCATATCGTGCCCATTAGCTGCTGGTAGATTGCTGGAGCGGCCTAATGTTAAGAAGAAAGATAGTTATATTGAAAGAAACTGCAGTGGGTTTTAATGGTGAGCAAATCACGTGATTCCGGGTCAACTTCCACCAGGAAGTAGGCTTCTGCGAGATTCAGGTTAGCAAAGAGTTCTTGTCCATTCAGGGTTGTGAACGATCCACCTGACGTCGGCACAGTGTAGTGGTGTGTTTGGAGCGCGGCGTTTAGGCCAGTTGATAAATCAGCACATATCCGTATTGCTCCATATGGCTCCCTGGATACCACAATGGAGTCGGCCATGACGAATAACATACCGGTGTCAAGACATCTTCAGGTTCGAGTCGCTGTAGTTCAGCATCAACTTCTGAAGAGGATGCGAAGGAAATCGGTCATTTCGGACGGAAGACTGATGCAGAACCAGAATGCAATTGTGAAGTAGCTGGTGCTGCTGTGCAGTGACCAAAGCCGATTTTGGAAGACGATTCTAATTGTTTCACAATATCATAGAACTGTTGATCACCAGAAACGTGGCTCACGTGTTTGTAGATTATGTTGATGGGGTGTCCGCCAAATCGAGTCGACCAAACCAATGGAGACCGTGTAGGTTGAATTCTGATGTGGGCACGAGTTTGGACCGGTGAATCGCCGTACAGCGGAATGAGACGCAGCAATGCAGCTGACTTGTGAGTTGAACGTGACCACCACATACACTGATGGCAATCTGTTTGGCCTCTCGTGCCGGAGGTTGCCCGAGTGTGTGCTAGAGATTCTCTGGAATGATAGTTATGTCGGAAGCAGTGTCTGATTGTAACCGGACTGGCTGATCGTCACCATCGAGAGTTATGAGCGTACTTAGGCTTAGAGTTTTGACTGGGAAGACTGCTACGAACTCTTTGTGTTGGCAACCACTCTGGATCGCGACTTGCATTGCGACTTCGATCTGAACCTTGAACCACCAGGTGATCTTTGTTGACTTGACTGACAATATCCTTCTTCATGGCCGACGGAATTGCATTTCCGACATCTGTGTTGTTTGACTGGGCAGAACATGGCAAAATGCCAAGTCCCACAGAGCCAACATGCTGCAGAAGGCTCCTTCACAGGTTTTGCGCCATTTTGACTGGGAAGACTGCTACGAACTCTTTGTGTTGGCAACCACTCTGGATCGCGACTTGCATTGCGACTTCGATCTGAACCTTGAACCACCAGGTGATCTTTGTTGACTTGACTGACAATATCCTTCTTCATGGCCGACGGAATTGCATTTCCGACATCTGTGTTGTTTGACTGGGCAGAACATGGCAAAATGCCAAGTCCCACAGAGCCAACATGCTGCAGAAGGCTCCTTCACAGGTTTTGCGCCGTCCGGCTTAGAAGGTGTATCGTGTGACTGGCCGGGGTTGTGCCATCTGAAAGCAGAAGTAGGTTGAACCACATGGAGTTCGGTACGACCATGGCCAACAGACTGCTCCCGAATGGTGTTATGCTTCATGTTTACCAGTCGTTTGTACTCTGCAGCCATGTCGTTCAAGGTGAGTTATAGTTCCTGTTCTTGAATGTTCAGCAACCGCGTGCGTATATCGAAACAACCTTCGGAACAAGAGTTTGCATATTAGCATGCGCCACTCGAATTGATTGTCCTCTAGCAACTCCAGCTTGAAGCGTTCACATTCACAACTAAGCAGTGCAACATGCGTCATGAAGTCGTCAAAGTCGCTGAATACCAGCTGAAACCACCTGTTACGAAGACTGCACAAAGAAAATTGATCACCAAACAGATGGCTGAGCGATTAGACAGTATCCTTGAAATTACGGTTTTTTGGTTTATCGATTAAAATACTGTCGTCATACTTGTTTAATCCAACTTCACCGCGCTTATTGAGTGGCTGTCTTGTTTTCTACTCATCGTCGTGGCCAGAGAAATCAAGCGTGGATAATTGCTCACAACGCATGAACCAAGTGCCGAATGTAACACTTGACTCAGGGTCGTGACGCAATTCCGATATACTGTTGCGTAACGCACGAACTGAAGACGGTTTCATAGCTGTAGATTGTACGGAGGTTTTCCTAGATTTCATAAGTATTTCTACCAATTTTAAATTCGATGGCTCCATAAACAACCAACAACCGTCGCTAAAAATAGTACATCGAGGAACAAGCGGGTGGATGCCATTGAGCTGTACCGATCTCTATGACCCAGTACTATTGTACGTGTTGTAGTAACCTTGAAGGTTTGCTACCCAAACCGAATATCAAGGGAAAACATCCGTCTTCAGAAAGGGAGCTTCTACCGTTCGGTGTTTCGTCAAATCTGCTTCACATAATTTACCACTTTGGCTATTTCCATTCCTGCGGCCCATGTAATTTCACATTTTGGTACGCCAGTAAGTGAATGACGCATTCCTTGGGAGACCGAGAAAAACACGTGCCGACGAGTTTGAGAAGTATACAGAGACCAGTGTTCCATACTGAAGGCGATGCGAATGCGTATATTTATGCATGCTTCATGTCCTAACATAATAGCATCAATTGTAGAATCTGTGCTAATCGGTACCTGTGAAATTGGTTCCGACGTGAGACTTTTGCGGGTCGTGTGACGACGAGCGGATATTTTATGTGAATCTGAACTGCGCTTCTTCTGTTGGTTGCGTGATATGACCTTGAAGGGTACGTTAGTCTCTGACAGTATTGATCAGAGCTGCACTTCATATGGTTCTGGGTGAATGTCGGGTGGCGGTCTTCATTGTACAAGGGACCGTCGCATGATTTTCAACACACTACGGGAGTCATTGCAGTGAAAGCGTTCAGCTGTTCCTGAAGCAAGATCTGTCATTTTCAGCTACTTTAGTCACAGCTGCCTCAGTTGGGTCAAGGAACGTCGTTTCGGTCAGCGTCCTCTATCACCCATACAACTTCGGCGTGCACAGTGCATGTCGAACTGTGTTCATCAGACCATAGTTGTAGCCGCCGTTCAGCTTACAATTGAACAGCGCAAATCAGTATGGTTGCACTAAGCCATAGAGCCATGTTGCACGATATGCGTAGTAGCACTAATGTTGGTTAAAATCAGCCTGTCCGAAGATGGAGCGAGAGCAAGTGACAAGTTAGAGGATCGCGCAACCGAGTTCAAATATGGAACACCATGTTGACTGCTTTGGAACTGTTGCTGCTCGCAAATCAATGTATGAAGCATGATTCGCAACTGTGTGGTACGTGTTCGAGAAAACACAAGGTTTTTAACAGAGAAAATACTGAAAACGAGGGAATCCGTCACTCCGAATTCTAAACGCAGGCTGGGACAATTTCTGACTCATACAGGGGGCTACAGTGGGTTTGTAGAAAACATTCAATCGATCACGCCACCATTGTAAAGACTCTCTCGGCGAGACAAGCAATTCGGACTGAACGAAGTTTCCCGGAGGACGAACAAGAGAGTGCGACGAGAGATGAGTGAGCGAAAACCGACGTGGAAACACTGCATTAGAAAGCAGAGTTTATCGTAGTAGCAGATGCTGTTACCCATGGCACTGAAGCAGTACTCAAGCACAGAAATTGAGTAATCATATATGTTTAGAAACGATTCGCTCAGGGGCATTTCCGCCAATGAAAATCTTAGGGGATATAGGTCGAATCACGCGAGTATACTATGTTTTCCGAATGATTATGATAAACAAAATTTGTGACAAATCATTTGCCTGAGACTGTGCAGCGTTGCTTGTCATGAAACTAAGTTCACTGCATTTGCTTTGTTTCAGTTACATCCTCCCAGCCAAAATAAGCAATCTACTCACATATGTGGTGTTGTGTTTTGGTTGGTTATGCATTCTGTCGCAATCAACCATATGTGCGATATTACATCATGTCAAGCTTTCGACTAAGGGACTAAGGGACATGATTTTGTTCAGTCCTCGTTAGTAGCCAATTCATTATGCAGCCGCCATTCAGTATTGATTAACAGTAATCTTCGCGAGTTTGTGGAAGACTCACTCGTCAAGTGGTTTACGGAATTTCAGATTTTTCATCCGGTGTCACGCTGAAGAGAAATCTGAGCGTAGTGCGTTATGTTCGAGCTGATTTCCGGTCAATCTGACCGCTTGGAAGGTGGCGCCTTCCACTCGCAATTCCACGGAACACCTCACTCAACATCCGTATATTTACGGATATATAGTCTTATCCCAGAATAGTGCAGACCGTGGCGAGATACTTCAATTTATTCCCGTTGACATGAGGTTGACAACGGAACTCCATCTCCCAATTCTCAGATACGCACCTAGAGTTAAGTACGGATGTTCTTCTCGCGATTTCAAGCTCCGTGTTCCGCATCCAACAGTGGGACACTAACTCTCTAGGATATTGACCAAACGTTATCACACGCGGTCGTATTGTTCCGCCGTGTGATCTTCTCCAGCACACAACGATACCAAACTCGGAAAGAACTCATAGTTACCAGTTCCACACCCAAGTGATGGAATCCCAGCTGCATGGAGGTCTGAAATACGTTGCCAAATATACGGTCGGTAATTCTGCCTAAACTGCTGACCATACCCTCCCGACAGATGAGCCGACATACCCTACAGGAGAAGCATGCGACCAGCAGTAATACTTCCAAGCGTGGCCACAGTGGAAACATGCAACACGTGGCCGCTCACGACAACGGTGAGAACAACACGACTGTCTTCGAGTTGGATTCCATTCGACCTGTTGCGCAAACTACATCGCTGCCTGACGCTTACGATGCAGTGAACTGGTTGGAGACGACGTTCATAGGGCAAATGTGGCATCTTCATCGGGTGCCGAATGAAACCTTCTACCACGGCTGATTGAGCCATCGAGGCAACTGTGAAACGGCCCAGTTGCTTGTGGCTGTTAAGAGAGCGTTTGAAGTGAAAAGTAAATCACCCTTGGTTATTTGGTTTATATAACACATTCTTCGTTATTTGCTGAATCTGGTGCAAACTATTCAAACTTGTGTACTGCTGAATGTATCAATCAGTTCGGCAACGGATTCGACACAGCAGAATGTTACGGAATAATTTAAGCAGCTATGCATCTTCCTGTTTTAAAAGCGAACGCGATTCAAACTCATGGATCTGCATTCTGTAACTTCTAATGTAGTGTGCGCTGGTTTCACGGAGTGTGTCTAGTGGCCATCTGACAGTGTGCCGATTGTGCGCTGAAGCGTTCATCGTGCTACACAGCTCCTGTGAAGTCTTGGGATATAGAATCCGGAATNCCGGAAACCACGTGGCTGCTGGACGCACTCCCAAATCACCGCCTCCCAACTCATCATCCACAAAGCTTGCTGCCGTGTTAACTCTGACCACAATGTACCTCCGATCATCACGTTCAGTGGATTCACCCGGCAAAACTTCAAGTGGTAAACAGAGAGAAGCAAGACGAACATCAATTCGAGTTGATGCAGCCATGGCCAGTGCAAACTGCCAATCCGAACTGGGATGTGTTCATCCGACAAACAGAATCTCAATGACAATCATTGGTGTAGTGAAGTTGTAACGTAAAACCATATATCTGAATATAAAAGCTACTACAAACTACACGCACACGATCAGCCGCATGCCGGTTCAATTAAGAACATTGTACCTGAATGATCAAAAAGTGAATTTACGGATATCGATATTCTGCGCTGAAAACAGACAGAGAATGTTCCCGTTTGAACAACGATATGAGGATAACAGAAATTTCTCAATAACAATCAGCACGAATTCCGAGTCTGATGTTAACACAATGTAACTTACACCGCAAACAAAATTAAAAATCGCGAACAATCATGATCTCCATCAAGCACTCAATTGGCTATAAGAAAAACAGCACAATGGACAGACCGAGTGCTCCTATTCACTGTCACGGCTTTCCGGGAAAGTAGGTGAAGCAGTTCTGGCGAAGCGCGTCCAACCGTGTTTATGTTTCGATAGATTCCCACCTAGAAAGGAATCTGTATGCATCGCTCGGAAACAAACACCACTCAGACCACTGCATGAAATATCACGGACACACCTGTGAGCGAATAAAAAACTTTGGGGACAGATTAATGCAACCATTTCAAATCCTCGTTATATGCGAACAAGCTTCAACGGAGCCAATGAAACGAATGAGCCTTTATTGCATCACGTGAGTAACAACAGTTTTTACCACGTATTTGCCAATACATATATTGCATTGCTTTGTCGATACAAACAGGTAAGATCGATAGATTCAATGAGTGAAAACTGCAATTCCCGCCAATCCACAATTATTTCTGCGTGGCTGCCAACAATGGGAAGAAATGTACGAGTCCACTGAACGTTCGTCACATTGAACTGTTCACATAAATTCCGAAGGCATGCTTCAAGGAATATAAATGGTGTACAACCAGTCTACATGCTGTTCTTATCAAGTGGCCTGTCTACCAAATGGTTACGAACACACTAACAAAAACGGTTTCATGGAGCTGACAACCGATGCCTCGATATATTCAGTAGCAAAACAGAAATATTAGCAAAACGGATTATCCAGTCAGAGTATGTGATGGAGCAACAGTGATTTCCCAACGCAACGAGAATTGCATCATTGCAACTGACCAGCCACTGAGTGCTCAATTCAAAGTGGAGTTAATCAATTCGGGCTTCTAGCTGTGGCTCTCATGTTAGTCGTTGAACTTTTGTTCTCGAACCCTCCAAGGTTGGATATCGCAGCAACATGAATGAATAACCGAGGAATTATTGAGGATTTGTGTAGGACGCGTCGGTTGGCAGGTAACTGCGCCGAAATATTCCAACTTACTCTCTTGTGAAATCTACATTCCGTTGAATAGTTCTCAAACCACCAGATTATTTCCTGATCCAGACATTAGTTATATGATGAGTTATCAACCGTTTCACACAAACCACAGCGTTAGCCAGTCCCAGGTTGTTAGCAGTGGTCCGACTGTCATGATTGGTCACCAGACTTGTGATCCACGAGTATTCCTCGTAGAGGTTGCCTCATGCTGATGAATGTAATGTCCACCAACTCCATCCTGTGATTGGGCCATCCGGTGGTGTATGCAAAGCTTCACAAAACATTGTAAACAACATTATCAGTCATAGAATTCTTGATCATTTCAGTAGACTCCCTCGGAATTAGTTGTTTCGGGTAACAGTTTCATGACCTTAGGCAGATGATCGACTGGTAGGAAACGAAAACCACTATTGACTGCGTCGTTCCAGTGTGTCTGAACAATTTTTCGAGTCAAAATGCACGAGTCGTAAGATAACCATTTATGTTTTAAAAAGTGTCATTAAGTTTCTATTCTTGAGCACGATCTCTCCTACATCCAACTAGTAGCTTGACGTTGCCCATTTGAGGATCAACGCGTCAAGTCACTAAGTTTGAGTTTTTTACGAAAACTAACACATTTTCAAGCAGATTCCGCCTTATATTCACCAAGTTTGAAATGTTTGAACATTGCTTCTGAAAGAAAACCGCCTGCACTCTCTTCCACGAGAGTGCGTTCACACAATCAGGCGCCATTTATCGGCGATTGACTGCTGAGTTGCAGAACGAGTGTGAACTCGCAGTATCACATGCGGCAAATTGTCACTATTCAGCTGAGTGCGGTGCTGGCGATTGCATCGCGGACTGGAACTACAGTTCTGACAAGTCGTAGCTCAATAAGAAGTGAGACAGGAGATTTTCTTCTTACCACTAGGTTGAGGTGTGATGCCGCAAATAAACATCCAGTGTTCGTGCTCACCACTTCGTCACCTTGTTTGCTCCATCAAATCATTCAATCATCGTCAATGATACTTGTATTGCAGGGTCTTGTGAAATGTCAAACGACAAGCAACTGGTACATATTTCAACGCCGAAGGAAGGACGTTCCGTCCATCGAGTAGTCACCCGTATTTAATAGATAACCTGTTCCACGTCACTACATTACTACTACTACTACTACTACTACTACTACTACTACATGTGAGACAAGGACAGTTCATTCGCAAAACCGATTCCGCGAAAGCACATTTGATTCTTGTTATGTAAACGAGCATAGCAGGGAAGCATCTGGTGAAATTCGGAGTTGCTTGAATGAGCTTGTCCAAGTGTATGGGAAATTTTGATTGAAATTTGACATTCGTCATACTCGTCAGTTGCCCACGGCTGAATTCACAGAAAACTGCGAAACCATTATCAGGTGTCAATGTCCGAGAACGATGAAAAGTGTTTTTGGCTTGTTCATGAAATATAACCGGTTCTTGTCCACTCGGTTGTGCCTTCTCACGCGGAAAATAGGACTGATCGGATCCATATCGTACCAGCCATCCTTCGCTTTATTCCGAAAGACAAGTAATTGGTTCACGCCTGTCCAAAATCTCATGTCCTTTCCAGGTATCTGTGGCGAATTGCCTTCGACCAAATTAACAATTCAGCCCAGTTTCTCTCCAAGCGTGGCGCACTTCTGAGCTGTTTCACGGAAACTGTTGCTTCGTCCAACACATGTCACAAACCCACAAGGATGAATTGGTGTGAAGTGAGATGGACACACTGCGCTGAATGTTCCGAAACAGATTCAATTTCCCTGGCAATTTCTCCAGTGTGAAATTTGGGATTAGTGGCTTTCTGGTTGTTAACTTGGAGTGAGTATGTGAGGTTTTGTGTCTCTCCAACTTCGATGCTGATGTCTGGTCACCAATTAGCAACGTGCACACTGCCTTTCATGAATGGCACACTCACTTACACATCATCTGAGCGTGATCTCAACCCATGATATATGGTTTACATGCGATTTTCTCGATGAAGAACACCAAATTGCTTTTGCTGACTGTAACACTCCCAGTGTAACAGCACACATCTGTTTGCCGTGGCCAGTCCGTTGAACGCCTCACTGGTCATTTCTACAATTGTTCCAGAACGCCTTCAACAGATATACCGTACACTGCGGTCCCCCTCGACTCCGCAGTTCGTACCACGCAAATGTCCAGAATCAGAAGCATTCCCAAAGAATACACCAGATCTATGTGGTTACGAGAGAATTCGAAGTAATTAGCATTCACATGGGGCAAACATCATCACTCCCATTCCGGCAGTCGAAGTCAGTCTGACCGATCCTTGAATGTCGAACACAATACCCATAGCATGTTATTGGCCCCAATGTATACGAAAACGACGGTAGTGTTGTTAGAAAATCGATACCCATATCCATTACTATGCCATCATATCGACCACATTCAACTGTTATACCACCGAACTCAGCTCCTCTCTTGATAATCAAAACCGACCAGTTTCAAGTCGGTTGCTTCCCTGAGCAACGCAGTTCACGAATGTTCATATCAGGATGACTGTCTTAATAATTTCCAGTGGCAACTGGCATACATGAGATATGATCAGGGTATTGTGCAAGTAGGCGTCGTCTACAGCACAAGGTTCGACAAGCCGCATGACAGGTTGCCAGTTGATGGCCTGTAGCCTATTGTTGTTGAAATTCCAACTGAGTTCAGTATGATTATGTTGCATACGATGCATGGAATCTGGTTTCCCCAAGAAATTGTAAACGGGGATTGGTACACAGATTCTGAACACATTCGAATTTATCCCGATTCATCACCGGCTTAATAAACTCGTCACGTGAAATTCCCTGGGCTAGCCAGTGGTCGGCCGATAATTTCGGTCTACCATTATTGCCTGTATGCCAATAAAACAGTGTGCATGGAGGAACGTGGAAGAAATATTGCGTCGTATCGATGAGGGTGTCCTTCAACTCGCGCAGACTTACATTCTTTTCGCCAGACAGCAGTCCACAAGAATGTTTGGATCGTTTGAGCATTAACCCTGTCACAGGTTCGTCTTACGCGAGCTGACATGAATAGATGCAAGTTGTCTCCATTGGTGAACAAGGACCACACAAAGAGGATACCAAACAATGATCTCATTTTTCCCACTGCATGCATTTCTGTGTCGTACGTTTGGACTCTGAAAATTGAGATTTCAATTCCGCGAAAGCAATATGTTTTACCTCGTTCACATCAGGAACGCCAAATGTTGGGAACGCTACAAAACACTTCACCCCATGTTAAAATTATTTGACACTGATGAGTGAGCCATACGCAGCCCAGTTGATGTGAAGAAATGAGGAATATCTATCCCATCCACGAAGCTGAGTTTTTTTCGCCAAACATCTGAAACATACGGAAAATCCAAATAAATGTTCAACGAAAGTGAATCAGTTTCACACGGTGGATCTATCTCACGCACTGTGCAGATGGTCACACCGACATTCGCAAGCATTCACTGAATAACCTTGGATTTTCATGTAATGCTCAGAAAATAATCATCAGCACCTTGTCCGGAGCCTTATCTAAGAAAATTAGTGTAGCCAACAGTGGGTCAAATAACGGGTAGAGGTGAGATCTGTGGGAAGTGAGCGGTGAGCTGTCACGGGCAAATGTTGGAAGGAAACTGTTGTCGAACATGAACAAATCGTTCAATCATTCATTGGAGTTCACTGC
>QNGE01006820.1:4590-21579 GCA_008508345.1 Paragonimus westermani
GCGATTGGGTTAAACCGCGTGGTGGTCAAGCAACAACGTGGTCAGGAAATATGAAGACTTTGACTGCTCCATTGAGCAAAGTGGGCAGGCATCGCCTGCCTGGATGGGGTCCTCGTGATCACTCAAACCGTTGGTTAGAGACGCTATCCGAGATGGCGGTGTGTCGCAGTCAATGGCGTACCTGTATCCAAACCATTTCTAGTTCTTCCACTTAGTCTTCTTCAATCTTTTTTGTCCTTCGTAGTACTCTTTTCTTTTAGGATATTCCACGTCACTGTTGAGGTGAGCGGTGGCCCGAGCCACAGTACCTTTTGGTCAGGCTCATGGCTGTTTTGATGAGTGTTTTTGTCAGTTCCATGTAAAACACATTCTTCACACCGGTGTCACTACAGTCAGTAGGAGCGTAAGCAGACACTGAAAATATTTCTGACAGTTTTGCGTCTACAGCTGACCTTAACAGAACCTGGCAGGCGGACCGCACAGAGTCTACTGTTAACAGGAATTCAGTCCAGTAATTCGGCTGCGGCCGTGGCGCGGAGAACTATACCTACTCCAGCCTGACCAGTGACGACGGCCGGGAAGTCACCTGAAGTGTATAACCAGTATGGGGTAGAAAGTGCGGATGCTGTTGGTCCCGTTCGTCGACTGCTCTCCTGGATTCTAGTCTCCGAAACGAGTGTACCGTTCGCGCGAGAGCGGCCTGCTGACCCACCTGTTTTACCCTGCGAACGTTGAAGGCACCTATATTAGCTATATCTTTTACGGGATCTGCAGAGTAATTACCAGGAATGGGGTTGGGAAGGGCCTGAGAGCTAAGTTTGATAGAACAGTCGGGGAGGGGTCAGCAGTAGCATATTTTCGCTTATCCACCTTGTGGTGTGCGGCCTGGTTTATACTGCAAGATGGCCGATGCAGTATGGAATTATTGGCGTTGTGATTATTCATAACTGTATGGGGGTTGAGATACTGTCAGGACGCCCAGACCTGGAAAGGAGAACGGCTAGAGTTTTCAACCGAAACCTTTGGCTCAAAAGCTTGTACCACAAGGCAACGGGTGGGTAGCAGTATATCGGAACTCGTACATTTTTCAGAAATAGATGTAAACTTTCTTGGAACACCCAACCTGGAGGACCAAGTGACTGTGGTTTGTCAGACAACTATTTATTGGCCTGCCCGGTATGAACAACTCTGTTGGTGTGGTCACCACAACTTTCAGTTTAGCCTAAAGAGGTCCTCAAGATGCACAAGCCGTCACACCGCGTCAAGCTCCGCTCTCGCTATACTTCGTCGACTCACTGCAGTTCGGGAGGTAAACACTGAGTGAGAGCAGGCAGGGTTTCGCCCTGGGCGCGGATGCATAGATCACTTTTTTACTCCTCGTCAAATTCTGGAGTAGCGTCATGTGTACCGTCAGCCAGCAATCGCCGTATTTCTCGGCGACAAAGGTGCGTTCCACTCGGTGGATCGATCTACACTTCTAGGGTCGTTTGAACACAGGGGTGTAACAACCAAGTATGTGAACATACTGTTGGCACTTTATTCCCATACTTCAGCTCGGATTAGGGTTTACGGTGAACTGTCTGACAGTTTCAGCACCATGGGCGGTGTACGTCAAGGCTGTCCGCTCTCACCACTTTTGTTTAATTTCGTCATAGGCGAAATAATGGAGGATTGTCTCCGGCACTCACAAGATGCCGACGTGGACCTTCTACCTGGTGAAAGACTGGCTGATCCTGATTATGCTGACGACAGGGTGTTGCTGTTCAACAACTTCCAAGCGGTACAAACAACGCTATTTCACTTCCTGCCAAGTACTCCGGAATGCGCCTTACAGCCTCAAGTTGCAAGGTGCCTCTTCAAAATTGCTGGGATTACATATACTCGGTGTTAGGTAATGAAGTCATGGAGGTTGACCGGTTTGTGTACATAGGTAGTTGGATTGGCGGTATGCGACATGAAATAGAAGCGCATATGGCTAAGGCTGGGATGGCGTTCGCAAAGCTGAGACACCCCCGGCGACAGAGAGGTATTTCTCTGAAGCTCAAGTGTAGCGTGTGTCAGACAACAGTGCGAGCTATATTACTTCACGACAGCGAAACTTGGCCGCTAAACGCAAAAGACGTGATCTGTCTTCAGGTCACCGATGTCTGCGTTCAGTCGCTCGTATCGACTACCACCAGCGAGTAAGCAACGAAGAGGTTAGGTAGGGGGGTAATTCCCACTGATTGTCAAACGATTTTTTTGGTTCACTTCTAACATCTGCACAGACTTCGATAGTTAGGTGATGTGCCAAGAATGCCAGCTAGTCGCCTGCCACGCCGAGCACAGTTTACCGACGCTGCGGCTGACTGGCACAGGGTTCGAGGTGCATGGCTTATGATCTGATGTAGACAAATGAAATCGTTCACGAATGGTTTGATCACTGTAGTTCGGGTTTGTCTCCTGGGCTAGGATCCTTGCGATTCGCAGAGTCGGTGGCTGGAGACTTAAGGTGAGATGGTGGCTAACCGAGCTCAATGGCGTGAATTTTGTCGTTTGGCCGAGTTGCCCGTGAGTTGAGCGCATTTAATGACGCGGAGCGGTGACAGCTGTATGGTAGCGGTCTTGCTGATGATGCCTTATTTCCACTAACATCTCGGCTGTTTGTTTGCAATGTGTAGGCACCTTTGATGTTGACTGTTTGAATATACTCATAGCTGTCTTCATTAGTTGGCCTCCTTCCCGTCCCCTTCTTTTTTGTTCTCTCCTGTACAGGGTTTGCTTTCTTCTTCATGGTTGTATGGCGGTTAATCGTCAGTGTGTTGGGAAAAGCGCTTTGGTCAATGGCGTTGGATGGTGCTGACGTTAAGCTGTTGTCGCAGCAACAGATGAAGCTTATGGAGATGCTTGCCCAACGATTGTCCACTATGAGTCTGAGCCAACCCGCACAACCTGGTAGTGCGCAGTCCGTGGACAGTCCAACAACTGGTATCTCCGAATTCGTCTACGACCCGCGTGCGAACGTGACATTCGAATCTTGGTTCTGTTGGGACGATGACCTGTTTCGGATTGAATTTGCCAGCCATGACGATTCTTGGAGGGTCCGGCTTCTCCGCAAACTTGGCCCTGCGGAACACGAGCGGTACGCCAACCACCTTGCCCAAGAGCCCACGCGATATCAGCTTCAATGAGACGGTCAGTGTTCCGCCGCAGAGATTCGGTGACCAGTCATCTCTATTCAACTTGTGGTTCCACTGCCTCAAGCTGACCAAACGGGACTCTGATGACCTTGTCACCTATGTTGGCATCGTGAATCGCGAATGCGAGAGGTTCAAGCTATCTTCCCTCACCGAGGATCAATTCAAGTGCCTCATCTTTGTCTGCGGCCTCCAGTCCTCCAATGATGCTGACCTCTGTATACGCCTGCTCAGTCGGAACCAACAAGACGAGTCGGTCACCCTTCAAGACGTTCCCACTGAAGGCCATCGACTGCTCAACCTGAAACACAACCCTGCCTTGGTCCAGAATTCTGCTCAGTCGCCAGCCTCTGTCAGCACAGTCACATGTCCAAGATAACAGCAACAACCCTCCCCCACGAACCGCCCAGTGAACTCTACCTCCAAGAAGTCGCCGTCCTCTCCATGCTGGTACTGCGGCGCATGGCACTACACGTTACTACCCCTTCAAACAACACCGCTGTCAGTGTTGCAGAAAGCTGGGCCACAAGGACGGTTACTGTCAGTCACGTACGCCGGGCAGTCAACGTACACGTAACCGTTATAATATTTTGTGTTAGTTGTTTCATCCTTGAGTTGGTAATCCATTTACGTTTTCCATTTCAACTGTCATACGCCAATTGTTAGACGAATAAAGCCTATCATACGCCCCCCTGCTCTTCTCTTTCTGACTCAAGATTGATCGTTTGTGCCGTCGAATCTGATTATTCATAACAATTTATTCCTCTAACAATTACGTGATGGAACGGATCCTACGTCCTGAGAGGTTTGACGTCGACCCTAACGCAGATAACTCTTCTAAAGAATGGAATCACTGGTTCTGTACGTTCACTAATTTCCTGTCGTCTATTGGCAGTTTTCATCCCAACAAATTGACTACGTTGATCAATTACATCTCGTCCTCGGTCTATGAGTATATCTCCGAATGCGATGGTTATGATGATGCGGTCTCCATACTACGGGACCAATATGTGAAACCCAAGAATGAAGTATTCGCTCGACATCTGTTAGCGATCTGTAGACAAGAAGGTGGACAGACGCTGGACCAATTTGCACAAAGATTGAGGTCGCTTGCGAAAGACTAACGTTAAAGCCATTACAGCCGAGCAGAATCGAGACGATGCAATCCGAAGCGGTTTCATAAGTGGTCTGCTGTCTAGCCAGATTCGACAGAGACTGTCGGAACAAAGAGTATTGAATTTTCAGGCTGCTTTTGATCAGGCCAGATCGCTTGAATTGGCGGAAAAACAGTCTCAATTATACCAGCCCACCCCGACTAACACCTACGCGGCTGCAACCGAGGTCTCAGAGAACTCGCCCAACCCTACCAGAATGCCTGATGTGGCAGCATCCAGCTCATAGACTGGCAAATGTTTCTTCTGTGAGTATGACCTCCCCCAGTTCGAAGTGCCCTGCTAGAGATGCGTTATAAAAAGGGTGTGGAAAAAACGGGCACTTTCAGAAGGTCTGTTTGATGTCCCGGAACCGACAGCCCTGCTCTTCTATCACTCGACCGTCCATTTCGACTGCCACATCAGCGGCGGCTCCGGAGTGTCTTTCGAATGCTGTAGTTGATCTCGAAGTTAACGGAACTCGCTTAAAAGCTTTGATAGATACTGGCAGTTCTGAAAGTTATGTAGCGTCTAGCGTAGTGTTGCAGAATGACTGGAAGGTTCACAAATCTCGCAGCAAGGTAACAATGGCCGCTACCATTCTGTCGAGTGACACGCGAGGCCACGTCCTGACGTCGATCAGATACAAAGATGCTGTGGGGGGAATGAAGCTGTCAGTTCTACCGCATTTATGTGCAGACGTTCTTGGCCGCGACTTTCTTAAACTTCATAGTGTTGAAATCCCATTCGTTGGGCCAAAACCACCATTTTCACTCTGTTCATTGACCCCAGCTCACATCGAACCTCCTCGTCTTTTCCAAAACCTGATGCCAAACATCAAACTCATTGCAAAAAATTCAGAAGGCACAGTCCAGCTGACGAAAAGTTTATACGCGATGAAATTCGCCGTATGCTTGCTGAAGGAATTATCGAGTCTTCCTCCTCTCCTTGGTAGTCGCTAACGACGGGCACAAAAGAAGAATGGTAGTTGACTGCAGCCAAACAATTAACAAATATACCCTCTTGGATGCTTATCCTCCCCCAAAAATCGACGAAATGATTGAACGCATCGCTATGTACGACACCTAAAGCACACTGGATCTAAAGAGTGCTTATCATCAGATCCCTATTCGAGAAGAAGCAAAGCCTTTTACGGCTTTTGAGGCATGCGGACGTTTATATCAGTTTTGTCGGATTCCGTTTGGCGTGACGAATGGCGTCGCTTGCTTTCAACGAACTATTAACAATAGCACGCGAACGACTGAAAGACATCTTTGTTTACGTTGACAATATTACAATATGTGGAACCAAATCCGTTGAACATGACCTCAATCTTCGAAAGTTCCCAGACGTGGCAAGGAAATATGGATTGTCTTTCAATGAATCGAAGAGTATCATCGCCGCCAAACAAATCAAACTTCTAGGTTATGAGGTATCCAAGAACGGTATTAAACCGGATCCTGATCGCCTGAAACCTCTGCGAGAATTAGGCCCTCCCCTTAACTTGAAATCCCAGCAACGAATAGTGGGATTATTCGCCTACTACTCGCGGTGGATATCTCACTTCTCTGATAAAATTAACAAAATTGTGCACAATGCCACCTTCCCCCTACCCACTGAAGTCAGAGAAGCCTTCGAAGCTCTGAAAGATGAGTTATGCGAAGCTGCTATTTCTACTATTCGGTACGATACCCCTTTGGTTGTGGAGACAGACGCCTCTGATGTGGCGATCGCAGCCACTCTGAATCAAAATGGTCGACCGGTAGCCTTCTTCTCGCGTAGTCTGTCGTCCAGTGAGCGGCACTATTCCGTCGTAGAAAAGAAAGCGTATGCTGTCGTGGAATCCATACGTAAATGGAAACACTTTCTACTTCGCAACCATTTTAAACTTGTTACTGACCAACGTTCCGTCGCCTTCATCTACGGCAATCAGCACAGAGGGAAGGTTAAGAACGACAAAATTGAACGTTGGAAACTGGAACTGTCGCCATTCAAGTTCGATGTTGTATATCTACCTGGTAAAGATAACCGAGCGGCAGATGCACTCTCGCGAAATTGTTGCGGGGCTCTAATGACAAATATCGACTTGAAAGAACTACATGAATCGCTTTATCATCCCAGCGTTTCTCGTTTAATGCACTCCGTCCGCGCCAGAAACCTCTCCTTTTCTGTGGAATAATTTCGAAGCATTGTTGCCAAATGTTCAATGTGCTGTGAAATCAAACCTCGTTTTTTCTCGGAAGCTCGAGGTGAGCTCATAAAAGCCACACAACCATTCGAAAGACTGTCGATTGATTTTAAGGGTCCCCTTCCATCAGTTACCCGCAATCGTTATTTATTAACAATTATTGATGAATACTCTCGATTTGCTTTTGCATTTCCTGATCAGACTAGTGAGACCGTTATTAACTGTTTTTGTCAGTTGTTCTCGTTGTTTGGTACTCCGGCGGACATTCATTCTGATCGTGGATCGTCGTTCATGTCGTCAAATGTTCAACAGTTTCTTCACGAAATTGGAGTCGCGACAAGTAGAACAACACCATACAACCCCCAAGGTAACGGGCAAGTAGAGTGTTTGAATGAAACGCTTTGGAAAACTGTATTGCTCGCCCTGAAATCTCGTAACTTGGCCATCAATCAATGGGAATTTGTTCTTCTTTATGCCTTGCACTCCGTCAGATCACTCTTGTTTACCGCAACTAATGTCACACCACATAAAAGATTATTCCTCTATAACCGGAGGTCGACCTCCGGAACAACCTTCCCGATGTGGCTCACTAAACCTGGACCGGTGTTGTTTAAGAAGAATGTCAGTCAGTCTAATTATGACCCACTCGTCGAAGAAGTTGAATTACTTCAATGCAATCCACAGTACGCGTACGTTCGCTTTCCTAATGGCTTGGAAGGAACAGTTTCTGTTCACCAACTGGCCCCCAAAGGAGAAGTCATGTTTGAGACCCCTTTACAAGGACTGTCGACACTTTCGATCGAAGAGACCTCATCTGCACCCACTGATAGCGTCCCTATCACAGAGCAGCATAACAGCATTCCCTCAGCTGACATTCACAACACTGAAGGATATGATTCCCCCAAGAACGATCACTCACGTAATCTTGAAACGTTAATCAAACAACAACAGCGTGTTCATCCAAACTGTCTAAGAAACATAGACGCATAAACCAATTACATAGTAACGCTCACTACCAAATATTGTTTAATCGATCAGCGTACGCATGTTCAATTATTCCCCCTGTAACCTACTATTTTTGTCTGCTCATATTTCTTGGTGGGGGAGAATGTTATAATATTTTGTATTTGTTTCATCCTTGGGTTGGTAATCCATTTGTTTTCCATTTCAGCTGTCATACGCCATTTGTTAGACGAATAAAGCCTATCATACTGTGGTGGATTGTCAGGTCGGAGGTGCGAATTTTCGAACGCTCGGCCGAATACCTCAACGCGGGGAGGTACGTTCAAAAGCCTGCTGCGATCGGATCAAGAACAACGTGCGCGACCGGATGAGTCATCGCTCGACTGGATCGGACCAACGGGCGAGGCAGGGCAGGCGAAATACGGCAGGCGGCCAGATCGGAGGCGTGGTTTTTTCAACATTCAGAGGAACATCCCGACACGATGTTGGAATGCGGTCAAGGCCAACATTGGGTGGATGGGGGACAGCACGAGCAGCCGGACGAGCCATCGCGCAACGAATGGTAAGCGGAACCCCCCCCCTCCCCCCGATAGAAGGCACCGATCACACACGTAAACCGGTCAGAAGTGCACACGACGTGAGAACGGAAACCGGGGGGTGTTGCGGGTTGGAATTGTGATTCATAAACGAGAGAGCGCATGTTGCATGTGACTGGCGATTTGGACAATAAAGATTGTGCTTTATTGGACGCCTTTTCGCTACAATACGGTCCCCTTGCTCTTCTCTTTCTGACTCAAGATTGATCGTTTGTGCCGTCGAATCTGATTATTCATAACAGCAACAAACAGCCACGTCCACCTCACTCCAAACCAATCGTCAGGCCCAACAGCTTGCTTGTTTCTTTCAGAGTCGACGTCGCCTAACACAGGAAGTTTGTGTCCGTGCTGACCAACGGCCACCCACCTCATCTCCAACTGTACACTGCGTCCGACATAACACTTATCTGCAATCGCCTGTGGAAGTCAATTGGCCGCTCGTCAGTCCAGCTGACATCCCATTCTGCTGCTAATGTCTGTGGTGGTGCAGTGTAATTGCATTGTTGTGTCAGCTCAAAGAGCAAGACCATCGATTCAAATCTCAACCTACTTGGTCTCGACTGGCTTGAACAACTCGGCCGGACAGACTACCGATCACACATATTTGCAATCGATTGCATTCCTCCACAACGAAGCCAACGCACATGGCGGACGAACTCATTCAACGCTTCAGGTCGGCATTCAACGAGAGTCTTGGCTGTTGCACTCGTGCCCAAGCGGTTTTGCACCTCGAATCTGCGGCTCAACCTGTTTTCCGGCCGAAACATCCAGTACCCTACGCCGCCTTACCTCTTCTCGACCAGGAACTCAAACGCCTTGCGAATTTGGGAGTGCTGACACCTGTCACCTACTCATCATGGGCAGCCTTCATCGTTGTCTTGAAAAAGGCCAATGGATCGGTTCGCATTAGTGCTGATATCTCTGCCGGGCTCAACGCTGCTTTGGAAGCAAACTACCATCCACTGCCCGTCCCTGAAGACCTGTTCACGATCCTTAGCGGTGGAACGTGTTTCGCCAAACTCGATCTAGCCGACGCATACCTGCAGGTCGGAATTACCCCCACAATCCCGTGGTCTGCTGACGATCAACTCACATCGCGTTCTTTACCTGTACACCAGACTGCCATTCGGTGTCAAGATCGACTCAGCCATTTTTCAGCAGATCACGGATGCCATACTGTCCGGCCTGCCTGGTACAGCTGCCTTCCTGGACGACATTATTTCTTGGCGAACGCGTGACAAATTCCGAGAACGGATCGCAGCCGTTCTCCAACGCGTTCAAGGTTACGGCTTTGGGCTTTTAGCAGATAAGTGCCAGTATTTCATGGCGTCCATCAAATACCTCGGCTTTGTCTTCAACGCTACCGGCCGCCGTCCAGATCCTAAGAAAGTTCGTGCCATCCAACACATGCCACTTCCGAAGGATATCTCATCACTCCGCTCGTTCCCGGGTCTCGTAAGCTATTACGGCTCCTTCCTGCCCTCGCTGCACGTCGTCCGAGCTCCCCTAAACCAACTCCTCAGAAAAGACACAATGGCACTGGTCTCCTGAATGTGCACAAGCCTTTGAAAAGATCAAGTCTATGCTGGGATCCAACATCTTGCTGACCCATTTCGATCCAAGCCTCCCAATCGTTGTGGCTGCAGACGCCTCCAATTTTGGTGTTAGTGCCGTGATCTCTCACGTCTTCCCCGATGGGTTTGAGAAAGCCATCATTCACGCTGCAAGGATACTCACAGATACCGAGAAGAACTACGGCCAAATCGAGAATAAAGCCTCGGCACTCATCTTTGCTGTGAAGAAGTTTCACAAGATGATATACGGCCGACATTTCACTCTTCTGACGGACCACAAGCCACTCGTTTCCATCTTCGGCTCAAAGAAGGGTATACCTTTGTATTCTGCCAGCCGGCCGCAGTCTTAATTTACGCCGCTCGTGGTGCTTAAATTGTCACAGTTCACGGTAAACCTTAACCTGAGCTGAAATATGAGAGTAAAGTGCCGACAGTATGTTCATATACTTGGTCGAAGCACTCCTGCGTTTAAGCGACTTTAAGAGTGTCACAACACACCGAGCAATTTGTGTTGATGCCATGGCTGATTGATGGAAGGTGCGAGGTGGACAATTGGTGACCTGGGGTGGAGAACTGTAGTGTTTTGAAGGGTTCAGACACTGTCGCATGCGTTCGTCTGCGAGACCGGGGTCTTCGCAACACAACGAACTGTTGGCAGTTTAAATAAGTGCATGTCCAACTGCAAACATGGTCGATAACTTTGGGCTATACAGATCCGTTCGCTATCAGCTCAACAGTAGCGCGGATTCCATAGTGCGAGAGACTGCGGATCCAGCTGAAGACAGCACGCCAATAGGTGAGTGGTGTCACAGGTCACGAAATACCCATTGGCATACCGCAGAAGTTGTTTCCGTCCGCACTAGGCAACGGGGTGATATTTGGAATTAAACGACGCTGCTGTAAAGCTATCTGAAATTTAGGCTGATGTAACTGGACCGCAGCTAAGTCATCAAGGTAAACAGAGGCAGGTATGACTAACGTAACATCGACGCGTGGAGGAGCATCAGCAACGGGGTCTAGGACGCCTGAGGCATGTTGCTTGCAAACTGCGAAACATTTCGCGGATGTGTGCTCCTTTTGTGAACTACTTTTTGACGAAGGGCCCACTTCGTCACAACGAGAGTGGACCTTGACGTGATGTGACGGCTTGTGCATTTCGTTGGCCTACCGTGCTAAACTGGATGGTGTGACGACCACACCAACAGTCACCCATACTAAGCAGGTCAACAGGTAGTTATGATAAATCACGTTTAAGGGTTGGAAGGTGGTTGACAGCTTTTTACGGAAAAGGTGCTGGTTTTAGTACACCGCCACACGTCAGTTGATTTGCGATACAGAACTTTGAGCCAAAGGTTTCGGCTGAAAACCCTAATCGGTCTACTGTCTAGATCTGGACATCCTGACAACATCTTAACCCTCATACAGCTATAAATAATCACACCACCAGTAATCCCATACTGCATCCGCCGTCTCGTAGCATAAACCGAGTCGCCCTATCTGCTACATACAGCAGGGTAGATAGGCAAAAACATGTTACTGCTGACCCATCCCTTACTGTCCGATCAGATTTAGCTCTCAGACCCCTCCCGATTCCCACTTCTAATGATTACTCCGTAGGTCCCATAATAGATATGGCTAATAGCAACGCTGTCTCAGTAATTACCATCTCTTGCCGTCCAGCTTCAGGCCTCTCTTCCCCTTCTCTTAGACCTAGTGTGTGAATTATCACGGGCACTTCCAGCGTTCGAACTCTGAAACAGATAGGTCAGTGGGCCGCTCACGAACGTTACACTCGCTAACTGTCAATGCCTGGTGCATTTCGGGAACTAAGATCTGGTGCATTGGTCAGCGTATGGAACCAACGGTGTCCAAACTGTCCATCCGATACTGGTTACACGCTTCGGATGACTCCACAGCTGCCGTTACCGGTCAGACTGGAGTTGTTATAGTTCTCTGCACGACGGCCCAGGCCGCATTAGTGAATTGGATTCCTGTTAGCAGTAAACTGTGTGCCGTCTGCGTATGCATACAAAAACGATTAACGCTCTCATTCGATACTTGTGCAGCATGACCGATCGTATAGCAGTGGACTAGGTCTGGAGCTGTTTTTCTTTAAATGAGACCAACATTGAACCTTAAGCCTGAACGGTCAGTTACCTGTGGTCACCAGATCTGCCTACTTCAAGTGAACGGCTTTCTGCTCATCGCACCTTCTGGTTCAGTCTAATAGGATATCAAAGTGTGCAAGTCGCCAAACCTTATCACGGTCCATTCTTTTGACATCTTTCTGTATATCTTTCAATCGCAGTCTATATAAGGTTGGTCATAGTGCAAATACCATATGGTTTTATGTTAACCAACTGTTCATTTTTTTTCAAGGATGTAGTCGATGTTGCCATCTTCATGGTCTACATAGCACTTTGAATTACTTGGTATTATGCGCTAATGATGAGTTCACTTACAACCGGACAAATGCAACTGAACGAGCAAACAAAGGAACTGTTGACCCTTTGCAAAACTGTTATGGTTTGTTTGGCACTGTGTGATTCAGTCGTATAACTCAGACCGAGTCCACTGAAGGAAACCGAACGTTGTCTAACCTTGACGCTTTACGCCGGAAACAGCGTAATGCTAAGGTAAACAAAAGCCAGTTGAAGTCATTGTATGTACAAGCTATCAGTGAGGCTGAACATCAGAAAAGGTAAGTGACTGAATAATACTCCAGATCGAAGTACTTTCAGCACATTGCTCAGTGCGCTGGAAAAGGTTGCACATATCCGTCAGATTGAACATGATTTGCGTAAGTCCTTCCTATTACGAACTATTCAATCCCTACAGGTGCCTCCATTGGTCCTAAAAACTTCCGCCGTGGTGTTCTTATGTCTGTACTCCAAGAGAATGCCCGTTCCATACCATTGTGGGTGGGAAAACCCGATGAAAAGTTGGTATTTAATATTTTCCGTTTAGCGTTTCTCAGGGCACCTTCTCTGTGTGGCGCAGTCCCGGCGTCCACAACTACAATTGCACAACCACTAGATCATGTGGCCGCTTTGGTACCGGAACCAGATGTGGCCGCTACTGCTGCGTGCAATCTTTCTGAAGGTTGCATTTTAGCGGAAGTAGTCAGTTATGATCCAGAAAAACGAACATATCAAGTAGAAGATGTAGATGCCGATGAAGGGAAAGTGTGAGTTTTGCTGTCCCATTAACTCCTTTTATCTCACTTATGTTGGCTTGTGTGAGTTAAATTTACCAATAAGCGTCTTTACACTCCATTGTTCCCCTCACTATCATTACAGACCGAAGTAAGTTGATCGCATCATGATATTTTTGATTTTTTCACATCGGTCACTCTGGTCCACCTCTATTTGCGACTCGCTGGTCGCTTTGAACCCCATCCTATTCCATTCATTGTTCTCTTTTTTGCCATCAGTCACAAATTCTCACCTGTACAATTCATTGCGCATGACCAGCTGTACCCTGTTCGGTCGTTTCACGTCTAGTTTCAACCCGCGTTCATTTCGGTGTCGTTTGGCCTTTTTCGATTCCAGTTTGCTTGGTACTTTTCTTCAGGCCCATCTTTCCTCCACTTTTTAGGCAGTATACTCTTGCGCGCTCGAAAGTCATCCCTTTACCGAAATGGAAAGCGAATCCGGTCACCAATCCTGAGGCGATTTTCCCCAAAGGCTCTGTGAGTTTTGTTGTGAATTCGGCAACCTTGCAGCTTTGCGTTTAATAGCCCATCTCACGACTCTGTTCGTATATCAGGGACGTGAGGCGCACATTATGTAAATATTAAACGATGACGTGCATAAAATCCAACAAGCGCAATGATGCACCGGAATAGATGAACCCTGATGGCACATACTGTTGATAATCCTATTCAAACGGCTTAAAAAGTACAGACCATGGGTGTACTCACCACACTGCTGCGTCAGACATTTTCCCTAAGTGACTTATCGCCGTGACAGCTGCGCTGTTAGTTGATCTCAATGAATGTAAAATACTAGTAATGGGAATGGGAAGAAGGTTCTATCAGAAAAAATCTTGTGAAGTTAATTGTGCTGGCTTCTCCTTTGCGGATTGGAATCATGTGTTGCGAATGTCCCTCACGATGTCTCACGAAGGTACCCTTACCGACCATCTACAAAATACTGCCACCCACGCGCATTGCTCCATTCAAAATTGTCCGGTAAAAGTCGAGTATTTCATTCCATACATTCGTGTGTACACCTCCTTCTGGTCCCGTTTATACAACTCGACACAAATATCTACTTCTGGTCTTGAACATACACTTTGAGCGGGATGCGTAGAACAAATTAGTTTTAATATGGATACGTTGAAAATTTTCCTCTCTCCAAAAAGCGCCAATATTCCAGGAAAAACGAATGGCATTTATCCACAGCTAAGCGACTTTATCACGATCTCTAAATCTAGCGTGCCTATCGAGCAGCCTGATCAACTAATTGATCAAGTGACTCGGTGTTCACGTTCCTGGGCTCACGTCGTGTCGCGGTATCCCTACGCTGGTAACCGTAGTCTGTACCGCGCACTTGATCAGAGCTGAATCACGGAGACAAGCAGTTTAGTTGCCAATGTCTCTGCTCGGTCATGATTGAGTTGAACCAGCTTCAACGATTTTTTTAACTCCAGAAAGTGGGGCCATCCAGACAGTGAAGTTCAAGGGCATTTAAAGATGGACAGAAAGACTACGGGCATGCACTGGGCTAGTTGAAAGGCATTGGACCCTTGGAAATGGACATCCAAAGAGTGCTGTCTGAAAGGACTGGTTGCTTTCAAAGTGCTTATTGGCCGATCCGTCTTCTTCTGGACCACTGCTTTGCAGAGTGTTGTGTTTTTTTGCTTTTTTTTCACTGCTACAGCATTCGGACAATCGGATTCACCTCGTGGTTCACTGCTATCTGGACTCCTTGGTGACTTTTTAGTACAAACTCAACTTAGCCATAACCGTTAGTCAGTTATCGAAGTAGCGATATTGACAACCATGCTGTTAATTCGCGCGACTCGATGCCGATCACACGGATGGTACAAATGAGTTACTACCTCGTAATACTGCAGCAGCGTTGGGCCCGGAGCGCGATTACAAAGTAGTGTGACCAGTCCATGTCGTGATTACCACAATATTATAGTACTGCGTAACGGTGTTGTCCGGAGCAAGTGTTTCGGTCTAATGCTCCATCGTTTCCTTCCCGACTCACACACTGCGTGGCCTGTGTACCTGGAACAAGTTGATTTTTATATGTATTAACTAGCGTGACTAACAGTGTGTAAAAGGGCCACTCTCCTACCTCCATTTCTCATGCCAGTTCGCCCTCGTCCCCACGTTTAGCACGAATGACTACCCGTGTACGGTAACCATGGCTCAGAGTGCTTGACTGTTGGGACTAACTGACAGCTTTCGAGTCTTGGATGACCGGTGGTTGCGGACGGTCTGGAAACCACGGATATTAGGATGGTCTATTTTCGGTCATCTTTTCATTCAGAGTACACTGAATCGTTTTCTCACACTGTTTTGCAACATGACTTTCCTTTTATGTCTGCAACCATGAAAGGTAAGCTTTCTTGCAACCCACATTCCGACTTCAATCGGTCATCGTTAAGTCCATTTGTTCGTCTGTTGAATGTTTATGATTGTAAGTGGTCGTTTTCCGAGCAAATGTCTGGACAAAATAACTGGAAATCCGCCTGCGGATAGTGAACGCCAACGGTGTTGCTTGTGGTTTCGCACGTGCTTTTATTTTCGTCGATGTTCACTCTCATTTACGCTTAAACTTGAACATATTCATTTTCGTTTCCCGCACCTTGTTACAGACGGTTTTTGCGTTGTACCCGCAAACAACCTGCTTCTACAAGGCAATAGTCGATGAGGTCCCTGTTCACGTAAGTTCTGTTTGAATGGACGCATGTTTGGATAACGAATTTTCAAATTAAAGCTAACTATCACAATTTTAGACCTAATGAGCGCAGTACATCAATGTATATTGTGTATGTTGTCTTAAGAAAGAACTCGTTTATCGAGGAAGGTGTGAACTACCGTAATGAAAATAAAACTTGGTATGAACTCCATCTGGCTCTGATTGTATCCTGTATCACAGCCGACTGAATGATTTGATTTCGACAATGAATTCAAAGGACACTAATCGTACTGTGTCCTCCGGGGCTTTCTCTATCGCAGAGGAATCCCGGTGAAGTCTGCTGATTTGTTGCAGTCGTATGGCCGATCTAAGTACTGTGTGCGAATTTATTGGCAGCTGTCTTGAGCGTATTCCACATCAAGTGGTGTTCGATCTTTCCTTTTCAGTTCTGTGCTGGACGATATTTAGGAACGGGCACTAAGAGATTCCGAGGATCTCAGTATCGATCTTTAGCCAAGTAGCTTGCTGACATTAAGTATATAGACGACACTGTTTATTCAGTCCTTCTGAGAACACGCAGATCTTGCTGTATGTCTTTATGATATGCACTTTGCACCTTCTAAGGATGGACACTGACACGGTTCTTATTATTGCTATCAGGCCGCTGAAGACTGTCGATCGCTTCACCTATGTGGATATTGCCGTTTCGCCAGTCTATAGTGCTGCTGATAAGATGTCCGTGAAGATAGTAGTATCACCTGGTTAATGCTCATCACTGGTAGCGTCACAGAGATGTCTAACTACCGAATAACAGCAGAGTTTACAGTATGTGCGCTCTGCTTCGCCGTGTGGATCAAGGACGTGGCTCATTCGTGCGGAGTATGCATGCAGACTCTTTGGGTGCTCGCTATTTATTGTCTCCACCAAACGCGACGGTCCATAGGCGAATAATGGGGAAATATGAAAGTTCGCTACTGATAACCGAGCTAGCGACAACACATTCTTAGATGGGACCCAACTGTGAAAAGTCAGGGCTTCGGCTGGATTCGAACCAGCGACAGACACACCATGCCTCAACGCGGCAAGCGCTCTACCAGCTGAGCTACGAAGCCACACCGGGAGCTCGGGAATTTCACATTTGGACTCTGTTACCCACCCGTCCCACTGTCTCATATGGAATCCACCAAATGATTCAGGATTTCTCAAACAGTTCACGCTGGAATCCACCAACGCCACTGCTGAGCATAGAAATTGTATTACTGATAAGTAGTGTGGCAGATTTATGATTTTAGATGAGACCCAATTGTGAAAAGTCAGGGCTTCGGCTGGATTCGTAGCTCAGCTGGTAGAGCGCTTGCCGCGTTGAGGCATGCTGTGTCTGTCGCTGGTTCGAATCCAGCCGAAGCCCTGACTTTTCACAGTTGGGTCTGGCAGATTTATGAATTCAGATGAGACCGAACTGTGA
>QNGE01006821.1:0-11736 GCA_008508345.1 Paragonimus westermani
TATCTGAATGCGGAGGCTGCGATCAAATGTGAGTGATGGTCACGTTGAAAATAACAGTAGTGTCTTAAGCAGATGATCACTGCTGTTCATTTGAGAGGGTTGGCAAATCACGAGACCACTTTTTTACGTTGACCGAACCAATCAGAGCACGGCAATCCCAGATTAGTGCAACGGACCCTAACGGAATGAATGTGGCCTCTTGCCCTGGTAAAGGAACCTTAGGAGCAAAACGAGCCTGGATCTTTTCTCCCCCCGATCTCCACTGAGACCCCTCAATCATCCGTGCTTGGTGCAGTGCTACTTCTGGTAAAAATCAAATACTATATGGACCTCACTTTTAATGACTCTGTCCCTCATGTTGGCGCCTAAAAGTTGAGTGTTTGCAATCCTGGTGCATTACAAATGGGTTTCGATAATATTCAAGGGGGGACCCTCGGAGAAGACCACGGGGACCTATTCTGGATGCAGACTGTACATTGTGCAATTGATGTCACGATTGATCAGCAGTCCACGGACCTGGTGGTTATGGAGATTATCCTTTTCTCTTAAACACTAAATGGCCGCTAAAATGTGTTCAGAACGCTCGGGTTGATATTCGGAATCTCCATCTGCGTAGAAAAGCACACCTTTCAAACGGTTCAAGACATCTGGTTAAGTGCGCTAACTAGTTCGTGTAAACCGGACTAAGTCGAAACGTACTCACCAGTGAACTCGCCAAGCGAGAAGTCACCAAATTAGTCACTGGCTGGAAGCATTTCCTCAAGGGTTCTCATCTTGAACTTCTCGTACTTTATCCGCCTCATTTTCCAAGATCACGGGGGTAACATAAACTTAACAACCTTTTTGTCAGCGCATGGCTGCCGCAGCAACCTTCATACCAGTAGCTGATAACAGCCAAAGGTGTGGAGAACTGGAGCAGTTCCATGTTTATGGCCGCCCTATTCTCCACATTAGTTAAACCGGAAACCCGAATGACAGACGACGGCGTTTATTACAAGTGTTGATCCCGGACATCTAGTGATTGTTCGAACAACGCTTAGTCTTCTCACAATGTCTGCCGATTTGCTTGATTCACGATAGTCGCGTCTATATTTAACGAGCGTCTATAAATTCTGAGCCCGTCGAGCAACCGATTCGGATCCGAAAGTGAAAACGGGCGAATTGACCAGTTTATTGGTAATAACTTACTAATGTTTAAAAACAGTATGATGAGCCAAATAGTGGAAGACATCAACCAAACTCGATATTGAATCCACCGAATATACAAGTAGCAAGGTTGACGGTTCGCGCAACTATGATCAAGTGCAAGATACGTAATGGCCAAGCGGTCGAGAGAAAACTAAACCAGGGTAAATATAAACGAAGCACCGGCAAGGGGAAGTGAGGGAGAAAGATTACACGGAAGCAAGTTTCTACAAGCAGACGGTATCGAGATTTAATAATACATCAGGATCAACAATCACGGGCAGGATGTTTTGTCAGGCGCGTAACATGAGTGATAGTGTTGTAACGCGAAACCAAAACCAGCGAACGCGCACGAATTGAATTTGGGTTGTGTAACGGGCGTGCTGCTGTGTTGTCAGTGCCGTTTTAGCTTACGTTTTTGTAAATTGTGTGCATGGCTTACTGGGCCTTCGGCTCATGTTTGTTCGTATTGTTTCTCTTTTCAGAACTGTTGTTCGAACCCCTACTTCGGAAGAGCGTTGTCCCCTGGTGTGTCCACGTTGCCTGAAGGTTGGTCCGCGAAGTCACGGGCATCCAGAGTAGAGTCGGCTGGCCGGCATGTTACAGTGAGTGGTGGACAAATGGGTTATGGAAATTACCCGCAGGGAGTGAAATCTGCCGTCAAACGGCGATAAAATGAGATATCATTGAACACCGGACGATATTTCCGTGGTATCGCCCAGGGATGTAAATTTCATNACTGACAGGGTTGTATTTTGTTGGATCAGTTCCAACACTTTGATGCTAGTGGTTTGTATTAAGTTTACATATACAAGGTTATGTGAACAGGCGTGGTGGTACTGTCAAGGCAAATCTCACATCGCGGGGGGTTTAGAATTTTTGGGACGTCGAAGGTGGTCTCACTACAACTGGTGTGTTGATGAGGATTTATCCCCACAATTGTTTGACAATCTTAGCACAGGTTTTTACGAGGGTTTGGCAATAATTCAACCTTTTGACATTCAAAGCTGTCATATCGAGCTATTCGGCGGGGTTAAAAAGACATTTTAAACAAACAGGGAAATGATGAAGGTTTCGAGTTATTCACACTTACATTCTGTTGGGAACGAAGTTCGGCTACAGTAATTGTACCAAGAATTGCATCAATAATTTTCTGTATACATAGCGAACTTGTATCACAGCGGTTTTCCACTTCAATTGATGTTAAAAATGTTTTTTGCACCCAAAAATTTAGGAGGCCTGACAGGAAGACAAACCTAAAGATCACCACCAGATGAATAGTAAATGTACTGTCGAAAAACCTGTCGATAACCAACTCCAAACATAAGACATGGAGTAGTTCACTTCTCATTGAGTTGGCATTTGTGTTGTTGATTCTTCCAAGAATATCATTGATTACGATGTCACTGGCAAGAAATCGGGAAAACTTCCAAGAATGAACGGTGAATTGATCGCATCTCTTCCTAATAAATTCAATTCCTTTTTGCAATTGAATTATTTCCGCTTTCAACAGCTCGATGTGCCGCTTGCTGCCGAATCCCGTCATTGTATACGTACATTTGTAAACTTCAAGGTCAACAGTGTCAGCGTTACTAGTTGAATGAAGCAAAAGTTTAGTATTAAATTTTTTTTCATAAGTTTATAGCTCTTTCTCAATCGAAGATCGAGAAAAGGTAGCAACACTTGAAGTTGCTTGTTAACCGTTTTTGAAGGGAATGCTGCTCAAAATCGGGAGACATGGATTTGATGGAACTGATCCAACAAAATACAACCCTGTCAGTTAGCATTATCGACAATCGATCGACAGTGAAAAGCCAAACTTCAGCGCGTCGACTTCGTATATTATTACCGACCCTGGAAAATAGAGAGTACAGAGAGGCGCGTCAAGCTAGCGAGGCACGGAGCGAGTTGTGTGTTAGCCCCGGGACGGATGTTACAAAATGTGTAGCTTGACTAAAACAAAAGTAGGTACAAAATCAAAATCATAGAAAATGTACAGATGAATGCGACTATCAAAATATCATTTATTATAGTCGCTACATGGCTCTCCCCCAGAAGGCTAGTAAGTATTACACAGGCCTTCGTTATTGCAGCGAGGGAGGGAAAATCACATATCACGTTTTTTTAGAATGATCACAGTTACAAGGTGATACACGCAAAGAATGATTGCACGTGATAGGGAGTGTCAAAGTTCGGGGGTGGAGGAGGGTCGGTCCAAAACATTTGCTGCGCTGCTATGGTTTAATTATTTGTGTTATTTAGTCTTCGGTGCGTTTCTTGTCTATCGCAGCGGGCTGCCCAACCCTAAAAACTCTTGAGAGAAAAGGGGGGTAGGTTTGTCCAGTGCTGTACGATAGGTCTATGGGAGTTGTCTCTCCACGCACCATATCCGAATCGTCTGGAAGAGAGAAAACAAGGTGAAGTACCCGCAGGACAGGCGAAAAAGGATAACTCACCGTTTAAACGTATCCGGTGGACTAAATAATTTCACAGTCGGAGTTTCGTGGACACTACAACTTCGAGTGTCACTGCCTTTGGTTCCCTTCTTCTTTGTTATCCTGTCTACAGTTGATAGACTCAAAAAAGAAAAAGATTAGTAGGCGAATAGACCTGGTCCAGAACCATGCTAAGGAATAGTACGTGGTGTTTAAACTGACAGGTATCCTTAGGCAGGTCGTGCGAGTGGATGCCAGGTGAACTGAAATGAAACAGATAGCGTAGGTTTGGCGCTGTTAGTGTTATCCGCGCAACCGCTCAGCGTGAAATGCTGTTGGCCTAGAGATATCCATGGTCTGCACAGACAAGGTGGATTATTCCTTGCAAAAGTGCGCAAACAATCTCATATGGCTTAACAAAGCTTTTGACACGGTGTTGCGAAAACAAATTAGCGCTGGACGAACAATCAGGAGTGACCGTGCAGTGAGGACATTAATGCTAGTCGTGTTCCCCTTGCAGTACCTGCGTTAGGTAGTGCTTACGACGTTGCAGGGTCCGATGCCGGCTGAAATGTGCCATGGCCGAAACTGCACTCGCGTGAATGAGCGACAGAGGTGTTCTCTGGGTCGGTCCTGAATGTTGAGAATTCCTGATCTCGTGCGGGAATAACCTACCGAGAAATGGTGTTGTGGCAAGCGTTAGTGGTTCGAGCCGTGAGGACGTTTAATCCGAGGTGTTTACCGTGCTGCTTACGACTGTAAGAGCTACACCGTTGGAAAGATGTCCGATAGATGGCCAATGAAACCAGAGCTGCCAGATTGGTTGACCCGTGAATATCAAACTAGGTCAGATGCTGGGTGTGCGTCGCCTTGATGAGGCGTAGATGCAGGGTTTGTGCACCGTTTGGCTGCAGTCAGCTTTTGACTGCGGTATATGGTGCCTGGATGATATACTAGGTCAAAGACATAGAGAACGGCTTGAAGAAAGTTCAAGCCGCGTCGCGAAGCAGCGATTTCTGCTCCTAGAGCCTCAATGTCTGATAGACCACCTTGTCGGGACCCACATGCGCCTACTTTAGAACGTTTAGTAGATTGCGGTACATTCAAGCAATCTAGTTGCTGAAAAGGCTCCATTACTTGATCAGCCATGTTTGCTGTCTCGGCAAGAGTTTGTGAACGTGCAACGGAGGGCTACGTCTGTGTGAGAGTTGCCGATGATTTGTTGCGTTTGCGCTAGCGGCGTTGTAGGGCGTTTGTCAACTAGCTTGAGGTCGTGGAAAATTTTCTGTACTCGGGTCTTTTCGGTTAACAACTGCTCCTTTTTTTATAAAAGGTCTCGTACTTGAGCTATACGGTTGGTTCACTATAACATCGTGAAGTTGTGAGGTAACTTCGCTCGGAAACCTAACCACTGGCAGAACCCTGTTTGATCAGACGAAATTCCGTTGTTGAAAAATTCTGCTTGTAAGTAATCAAACCAGAGAGAGTCATTTTCAAGGAACTGAGGGACCGCTAGAACATTAGTGCCGAAGCGGAGGCTGTCAACGTGCTTAGGTAGTACTTCGGACAGAGGGCAGTGCTTACGCGGTTCAGATATCAATAACAACTAATTAAGCTGAATTGAGGAAATATATAAATGCTTACATGCCGGACGTATACACGAACAGAGAAAAACAACTGATTACGTGTACGTCAATAAAGACAGTATACATGCAAGTACGCAAAGGAACGAACTCACCAAGACGCAAGAGACGACTGTAGCGGAACGTTCGAAATTTTCGGGCTCACCAATTGTTGGAACTGATCCAACAAAATACAACCCTCTCAGTTAGCACTGACGACAATCGATCGACAGTGAAAAGCCAAACTTCAGCGCGTTGACTTCGTATATTATTACCGACCCTGGAAAATAGAGAGTACAGAGAGGCGCGTCAAGCTAACGAGACACGGAGCGAGTTGTGTTTTTAGCCCCGGGCCGGATGTTACAAAATGGGTAGCTTGACTAAAACAAAAGTAGGTACAAAGCCAAAATAATCGAAAATGTACAATGAATGCGACTATCAAAATATCGTTTATTATAGTCGCTACGTATTTCTTGATGGAGACAAAGGTGACAGAAAGGCAGCAAATTCAGCTATGTGTATACGGGTTGCAGGCTGTAGCCCCAAATTACTATGATCCATTCGGTTTGCCTGTTCAAATATCTAGCGTTTTTCTGTTGACCTGAAAGTCATCCATCGTAAACAACGTGTATCACAGTTCTTGGGTGTTACGGAAAATGCCAGGGTCAAAGTAGATTACTAACCTAAAGATGTTTTCAGCAAGTGGCAATCTGAGAAAAATTCAAAGCGCACTTTGGAAGAATAGCTGACAACACACGATGGAAGATCAATTCAGTGGTTGAGAAACCCATAAGAAGAGAACTGTCACCAGAGAAGTTCCTGGGTTGATTTTTGCCGGGCTCTTTTGACACCCATTTGTACAAACACTCTTGGTTTTTCACGTTTTTCGACCATTTGCTATTTGATTTCATGGCTGGCATTATTGTCATTGTTTGGTTGCATGTCCAAAGTCGCTCGCTAGCTGGTCGATCGTGCTTTGGTTTTTGGCGTGCTTAACCTGAGGTTTATTTTCCCAGCCTACTTGTTGCTGAAGTACCTGCTTGCGTGAGTATTTGGTGATTATCATGTGTTAATAGAACGTTGGTGGCCACGTTCCCTGCCCTATTTATTTTCTCCTAATTGGTTCGTCTTCTTATGGTGGAGTTCTTTATACTGATTACGAGCCTTTCTTCCAGTCTGACAACTGTATTGACCAGCGATCGCATGGCTTCTCTAGGGACCCCAGCTGCAACCATGTTTTATTGCTTGTCTCCTCTGTACGCATGATTCTGTGTACGCCGGCTATATGAAGCCTGATATGAACGCGGTGCTACTTTCTTCAGCCGTGCAAATAACTGCACGCAGCGATTATTTGATACTCTTTTAACCACTCAGCTATTCCTCCATTATCCAAGGTCGTTTAACCGGGACATTTTCGATCGTTGTTTCACGCAGTTAAAGTTTCCACGCACTTCTCTCTCGGCGCGCTTTTGTGTGTGGCAGAGTGGGCTGTGGCCCACTCCGCGCTACTCTTCTTCCTTCCCTTGATTGCTGCCGTTGGTCCCAGATTAGACCGGAACTAACTGCTTAACATATTTCCTAACATTGCTGGAAATATACAGTTTGTTTTCAAACCCTGACGCATTCTTCAAGTTCAGTGTCTGATGGGACTACGTTCTAACCGCGCTTCTGGCAAGGTGATTGATATTGTAGTGTACTAGGGTCGAGCGCATGCCCACTTGGCTGATATTTACCCGCAGGGAGTGTTTGCTGTCGTTAGTTTACCGTTAATATGTGGGTTTGGTATATCATAGGGGTAATTGTGGATGGAATATTCAGGAAAGCATGAAATA
Organism: Paragonimus westermani; assembly: GCA_008508345.1. NCBI lineage: Eukaryota > Metazoa > Platyhelminthes > Trematoda > Plagiorchiida > Troglotrematidae > Paragonimus > Paragonimus westermani. The sequence continues at coordinate 7,075 of QNGE01006821.1, forward strand.
TGCCTATTGTACCGTGGAATTTTGTTTGTTTTAATGCGTAAACAATGTATACCAAGTACGCCAAGGATTTGCGCTGAGTTAATAGCGAAATATTTTGACGAGATAGCTGAACTTCTGTGATCTGGTAGATATAGGGAATAAACAACCAACAATTAATGAACATGCACCGTATGAGTTGTAGGCTATCATTTTTCAAAACTTTTCACTTAATATTCCTTGAAATAAGTGCCGACAGTTGATGAGTTTGGGTCATTATGATCATCCCCACGTGCGATTGGAAACCACTGAAATTTAGGGGCCTCGTTGGCAAGTGGATACGGCTGCAGCTGGTGGCTTCTAAACATAATGCGGGCTAAAACCAGCGTGATCTGCTTAGAGTAGATATTGCTCACCGTAATCGGCGTAAGCTGCTTTCGTCTTAAGGTAACCAAAAAATGGGTAAATTTCTTCAGTTACCTGACCACCAAGGAGATGGAATTTCATGTGTCTTCAGGGAAGCAAAGAGGTTCAACAAGAAGTGAGGTACTGTACCGCATGAAGCCATTCGGGGTGAACCGTTCGATGGTCAGGCTACGTCACGACCTATAGTTGGACACACAGCATGGTGGTTAAATCGTGGTTGTGCTCCAACGGGAAAGAGCTAACAACCAACACGGTATTTTTCCTAACCACGTTAAAGTGTGATTGGCAGCATGTATTGCGGGAACTGTGTAATGGGAAGTTTTGAACTGAACTCACTATACATGTCGTGCTCCACGGCTTTCGCTCTCACGTCGCTTGTGTTTCATAAAACGGAACGCCATCTAACAGGTAAATTCAACGGCAACCACACTCACGTGATCATATTTCAAGCATACACTGCTTGATTTCTTGCTTGAACCAAGCACGTACAGAACATTGTGATCATTCATGTACCTACCTAAGCAACTTTTGACTCGCTGAAGCTAGCAAATTCGCGAGCCTCAAAGACATATTTAAAGCCTTGTAAATAATCCATAACCTAAAATGGAATATAAGATAACAGCGGTCAAATATTAATAACAAGTGAAAAAATTCTCCACAAGATACTACATTTATACCGTCACAGCATCTACCATCGCTGATTTCGACCTCGGAGCCGAATGAAGGGCAAACAGATTTACGGTCGACTAAAACAAATCTTTTTAACTCTCCTGATGCTCTTTGTCATGGAAATCGATGAAATTTACATCCCTGGGCGATACCACGGAAATATCGTCCGGTGTTCAATGATATCTCATTTTATCGCCGTTTGACGGCAGATTTCACTCCCTGCGGGTAATTTCCATAACCCATTTGTCCACCACTCACTGTGACATGCCGGCCAGCCGACTCTACTCTGGATGCCCGTGACTTCGCGGACCAACCTTCAGGCAACGTGGACACACCAGGGGACAACGCTCTTCCGAAGTAGGGGTTCGAACAACAGTTCTGAAAAGAGAAACAATACGAACAAACATGAGCCGAAGGCCCAGTAAGCCATGCACACAATTTACAAAAACGTAAGCTAAAACGGCACTGACAACACAGCAGCACGCCCGTTACACAACCCAAATTCAATTCGTGCGCGTTCGCTGGTTTTGGTTTCGCGTTACAACACTATCACTCATGTTACGCGCCTGACAAAACATCCTGCCCGTGATTGTTGATCCTGATGTATTATTAAATCTCGATACCGTCTGCTTGTAGAAACTTGCTTCCGTGTAATCTTTCTCCCTCACTTCCCCTTGCCGGTGCTTCGTTTATATTTACCCTGGTTTAGTTTTCTCTCGACCGCTTGGCCATTACGTATCTTGCACTTGATCATAGTTGCGCGAACCGTCAACCTTGCTACTTGTATATTCGGTGGATTCAATATCGAGTTTGGTTGATGTCTTCCACTATTTGGCTCATCATACTGTTTTTAAACATTAGTAAGTTATTACCAATAAACTGGTCAATTCGCCCGTTTTCACTTTCGGATCCGAATCGGTTGCTCGACGGGCTCAGAATTTATAGACGCTCGTTAAATATAGACGCGACTATCGTGAATCAAGCAAATCGGCAGACATTGTGAGAAGACTAAGCGTTGTTCGAACAATCACTAGATGTCCGGGATCAACACTTGTAATAAACGCCGTCGTCTGTCATTCGGGTTTCCGGTTTAACTAATGTGGAGAATAGGGCGGCCATAAACATGGAACTGCTCCAGTTCTCCACACCTTTGGCTGTTATCAGCTACTGGTATGAAGGTTGCTGCGGCAGCCATGCGCTGACAAAAAGGTTGTTAAGTTTATGTTACCCCCGTGATCTTGGAAAATGAGGCGGATAAAGTACGAGAAGTTCAAGATGAGAACCCTTGAGGAAATGCTTCCAGCCAGTGACTAATTTGGTGACTTCTCGCTTGGCGAGTTCACTGGTGAGTACGTTTCGACTTAGTCCGGTTTACACGAACTAGTTAGCGCACTTAACCAGATGTCTTGAACCGTTTGAAAGGTGTGCTTTTCTACGCAGATGGAGATTCCGAATATCAACCCGAGCGTTCTGAACACATTTTAGCGGCCATTTAGTGTTTAAGAGAAAAGGATAATCTCCATAACCACCAGGTCCGTGGACTGCTGATCAATCGTGACATCAATTGCACAATGTACAGTCTGCATCCAGAATAGGTCCCCGTGGTCTTCTCCGAGGGTCCCCCCTTGAATATTATCGAAACCCATTTGTAATGCACCAGGATTGCAAACACTCAACTTTTAGGCGCCAACATGAGGGACAGAGTCATTAAAAGTGAGGTCCATATAGTATTTGATTTTTACCAGAAGTAGCACTGCACCAAGCACGGATGATTGAGGGGTCTCAGTGGAGATCGGGGGGAGAAAAGATCCAGGCTCGTTTTGCTCCTAAGGTTCCTTTACCAGGGCAAGAGGCCACATTCATTCCGTTAGGGTCCGTTGCACTAATCTGGGATTGCCGTGCTCTGATTGGTTCGGTCAACGTAAAAAAGTGGTCTCGTGATTTGCCAACCCTCTCAAATGAACAGCAGTGATCATCTGCTTAAGACACTACTGTTATTTTCAACGTGACCATCACTCACATTTGATCGCAGCCTCCGCATTCAGATAGATTTTCCAGCCAGCCTCTTTTGAAAACAAGCACTACACTCGAGTTTTTCTCTCATTAGAGCTCGTCAGTAGTGCATATCCTCGCCACGGACGGGATTCCAACTCTGGCCATTCGAATCATGAGGCAACCGTGTTAACCACTGCGCCATCCACCTCACATTAGGCACGACCGAATTATAAAATCTGAACGCTCAACCACTCTCGCTTGTGAGCAATGATCAGGTTGTCCGATCGTCTGCAGAGGAGACACAGTTACTGTCGTGTTAACTCCAATGGATAACCCTCGCGATTAGCACTTCGGAGACAGGTCGCGATCACTGATCTCATTAAACCTGCATGGCGATATTTTAGATTACTGATGATTAGTCGTGGATTTGGTTTATTTTCAAGTTATTCAATCTGGACCCTTTAAAATTCCAGATGTCAATGTTGTGCACTTATATTCTCAATTTTATCGGGTAAGTCAAAATTCCCATCATTTCTCGATGCGCAAACAGTCTTTTTGCCCCCACCTAGCCAATGATAATTTGTTTCAGTAAACTGAATTCCAATTTGTCATCCTGCACAACTATTGTGTCCGAAAAAATACGCCTGACTAACAAGTTGGTTTATTGCGCAAACTTCTGTACAGCTCATTTCGAAAACCAACCCACGAACGCGTGCACTCATTTGCACGACAGACATGCACTCACATATATTGGGTGACGGTACGTTGTCATTTGTTTTGGTGGAAGTTCTCACACAGCATGCACACACTGTCCCGTATGTACACACTGTCCGTCGTATTCGGGGCTTGTCCTTTTGTTTCGGAATGTCGCCTGTTGGTAATATACTATTTGTAAGTACTCTACTACTCACAACGGAGTTGCTCGTTATACAAAGCTACTAAGTGGTGCCTAGTTGTCTTGTTTACGTACGGGCGCATTCTTTGTCCACTTTCTGCCAATTCTTCACGTTCGAGGTGAGACTGAATGCTTTTGTATATTTATCCAGTTGGTGCTGTAGCAAATCCAGTTTTTGCGAGCGCCTCCCGATGGACTGTTTCGAACAAAGGAAATTATTAGATGTGGAACTCTGAGTTCCCTCCAACTACTTCATCAGAGCGGAGACAAGAATTACACTGCGATATTTTGAGCACTCCGTTCATTCTCGTCATTTGCAGATCAATTTAGCGCTTGGCCTACTGCGCGCTCACCAAACCCTTTGACACCCAACATTATTTTAATGACATGTGTTTGCTCATGTATATGCAATGCCCAAATTGCTATGAAATGTGAACTCGGCGCTTAATAATAAGTCCAACAGAACGATGTCATGTGAACTTCAGTTGTCACGCACATTTCATCCGGCCCTCCAAACCGTCGACTCAATTCTCCGTTTACCCGAATAAATCTCGAGTGCATAACGAAATACCACAACAAACAGCAGATGGGGTTATATGTTCCAATAATCTAAGCAAAAATAATAATATCGAACGAGTTCTTCGTCAAAAACTCCCCATACACATTGTCTGTCATAGTAAATGATATAACCCCACATTTTC
>QNGE01006821.1:12100-27823 GCA_008508345.1 Paragonimus westermani
TATTATTATTATTATTATTATTATTATTATTATTATACGTACCACTTATACACATCATGTATACGTAGGAGGAACAGACCGACAACTGGCACAGCAAGCCACCGTACACATCCCAAAGTGGTTGAGACAACTGATGACACACCACCCTCAACTTAGCGTACTTATGGCTCGGAACCGAACGCCATCGATCATCCAACAACTCACGGCGAGAAATCACCATATGGACCCATTAATTTGATTCAAGATACTGTTGAACTATCGGAAGCCAAGGTTATTGGCCTTCTATGGATCGACGCTCATCCGAAATTACCACACACATTACGTGTACAAAAGTGATTGAGGCAACCTAACGGATTGTCATGATCGCGATGTGGTTGTAAGCGCGTCTATCCCCTGTTTATCCTTACCTGTGTTGTGTATATAATTGACATGTTACACAGTTGCGGTTGTTGAGAGTAAAAAAACTGTTAGCACATCGTGATATACAAGCTTTCTGCTCTGATTAACTTAGTGGATGGTTAGACTGCGCATAAGCCCATGTGAACCTGAGTGTTCAGCAAACGTTTCAGCGGCGTTCAAACTCCTCAATATTCAGATGAGGTATCTTGCTGCTCAACTAAGACAAATAATGGCACTCGTCTGTTGGGGAATTCCGGCGTTATTCGAAAATGACGGAGTCCAACGTTGTGAAAATTTCCACTGGTACCGATAATTATGGTGCTATCGAAGCTTGTCATGCATCGCTGGACCAACATTTCGGTGTGGGATGACCATTCACTTGAACGCCAATGAGATCTATGGTGGCATCGCATGAACCGCTTCCCCATGCGGGGGAGCCAGTTGGACAAAAATACCAATGGTGAAATTCCTCTTTGAACAGGAACAGTGTTCTCAAACTCACCGCCCTTTTTCTTGTTTGGCACAATCGTGCTCTGATAGGCTTCTCTTTTGAAGGCAACGTGACATATAAGTTGGTTGACGACGGATGAAAGATTTCACGTTTGCTACTTTTTTGCCGTGGTATGACAAAAGAAGCAATCAGGCACTGCATGCCCTTACCACGGAGGATGGAATTCGCAAAGACCATCAGAATTTTCCACTAACAACCTTTCACAAGCTTTATCAGCAGCAGTTCATGAAACACTGTGGAAATCGGCGCTTGAAGAGGTAGCATTGTGACACAGACTGCGGAGAAATGCTAGTTTCACATCTTCGGCCGGGATTTGAGTGTTAGATATTTGAATCTTCTAAAGTTTTCTCCTTTTGTGTGTTATCCAGTCGAACGTTCGTATATAATCACAAGTAGACCATTCAGTACGCATATAATATGAGACACCTGGTAACACCTACAAGCAACGCTGCCCTCCGCCTCTCTCAGCCATTCAGACAAGCAATTCGGCAGTCAGCGGTGCAGGCACATATTTTCAACTTGCCCTCAGCCTCAATTCCTTGTTCCTAATCCCAGAGGATTTAGGTATTTCTGTCTGTCACTCATTCTCTCCATCTGACCCAACGTACGTCTCTGATCTTCGGTGTGACTTGCACAAACAACAAAAAAGATGACGTTATGAAAACACATGTTACGTTCCACACAGTGGCCGTAACACGCAGGGTAGCGAAAGATTCACAGTTAATCTCAAACGTTGGGTATGCACAAAACACACACGAATGGTGGGTCCGCAAAATGTACGATGCTAACTGGTTAATAACAACATTCAAATTTGGTTATGTACAATAGGCAGTATCAAAGCAACAGAGTGAACATATTCATTATTATGTGAAGTATTCACAGGTCAAGACAAAAGCGAAGTGATGGGAACCAAGGTGGTCAAGGTTGGGGAGCACGTCAAGGCAAACTGCCACTTGCTGGTGGGCGAATCGGTTGAGGTGCTCTGCTCGCAGCTGCGGTCTAAGTGGTTGGGTCTAAGGTCAGACGGGAAGTGGAGCTGCAGGGCGTGAGACTATATGACTTCAAGGGTTTTTAACGAAAACCGCGTGCACCAGTTGAGATAAATAATCTGCTAGTGTCCGTTATGAATATAATCAAGGTATACTTTGTAACCAATATTTTTCATCGCCTTGAGAAGTGTGTATGCGCGCATGTGGACAACTTACGCGCTGTCAAGCAACACCTTGACCTAAGTTCTACTTGGTTGTGATGACCACGGCTGAGCATAATGTTAATCTCTAACGCAACATGGCATCTGTCGGAGATCCTCAACCGTGATGTTGATGCACTCTGAGCACCCAAGCTTCATAGCAGCAAGATCTTATGTACTGATGAGTCGTGGCAATGTGGAGTGCAAGCAGAGTATGATCTATCGAAACGGTTGGCTGGAATGTTTACCAAAATTATTGCATTTATCGGTTGAAGTAACTTCGTTGGTCAAGAAATGCATTTCCCATGACGGCATGCTTCAAATATAGTAATGATAATAATAATGGTATACTGCGCAACTCATCTGTGGGGAACGCGCTCACGTGAGTGTAGTCAAAATACACATTATAAAGTGGTACACATAAACGCAGGTCATAAGTAATGATTGTCCAATAAGCCACTTCTGTGATTGAGGCAATAACACAAACATAATGAAGGAGAAAATTCAACTTTATGGAGGGCATTACATGATTCATAACCTTTAGAGTTCGGACGAAAAACTGCTGAGTAGTTACATTGGTTAACATTTCAACAGGTGATCACTGTAACGCGCAGTCAGAACCAGCAAGCGCGCACCGGCTGGATTTGAATTGTGTGATGAAGAGCGCCACTATGTTGTGGGTGCCGTTTTAGTTTCCGTTCGTATAAGTCGTGTGCACGGCTGAATAGGCCTTCCGCTAGTGCTTATTTGTGTCTTTTCCTTTTACGAGACTGTTGTTGGAACTCACATTCGGAGGACCGTTCTCCTTCGGTGCTTTCACACCTTCCCAGAGTTGATCTGCAGGTGTTACGGGAAATCATAATAGAAACGGCCAGCTGAAATATCACAAGCACCAGCCTAACTGTCAAGATCGTGAGAGAAACAAGTGGTTTCAGCATGTGGATTTGAACCGTTGAAGAATTTCGCCAGTATATCGCGAAGATTATTTCGAAAAAATGTGTGGAAAATTTTGTCGGGATGGGGGAAGATAGAAAAGCACAAACTTTTGTGGAGAGATATATGGACCCTTTGGATGGACTGAGTTATTTACCTAAAATCAGCGAAGTTCCGCTGACATCGCGAATTTTCCAACCAAGAGGGGAATTTAACTGTCCAAACATGGTGAAATATTTTCTCGAGTGAGATATATCAGTGGAATCAAGAAGGAAAACAGAATTACACGATAAAAAGGAGAACGCAAAACGATAATGTGGACTATGACGACTAAGGGAACATCTGATATTCCGGCAGAAACCGTTATGTAAAACCAATAATTTCGTGCTAACTAATAGAATATGCGAGACTTCCAAACAATTTTCCTTACATAACACAAGGAGAGACCAATTAACGGCTTTTACGTTTGTCTGATTACTACCAAATTCTGAAGCGTAGTTTCTAAGGTTCGTTTGAACTCATGCAAGCTCTTACATGCACCAAATGCGTACAGCAGTTTGTTCAGAATGTGGGAATATTTCACTATGGAAATGTTAAACGGAGATTTTTCAGGTGTTTAAACGCTGCCAGGGTGAGTGACTTGTTCCTGAGATTATACTTAGACCTATGGAGTGAGCGAGGCGCGAACTTCTGGGTGGGGTCATTGTCAAATCAAACTACACGTGAACGCAAATTTTAGCCCGAGTCGCCCTATCCAAACATGATCAAGTGAAAGTTTCTGTTGACGTTCTTTGAAGCTCAGAGAAGATGGATGATCCAGGGAAATTTTTGTAAGTGCATGTTAGAGGCTTTCCACAGCTTGCCTACCAGACTTACACAGGTGGCTATATACGTACGTACAGTACTCAAATTCGGGTCCAATGCATAGTTTGTAAAGGTGCAACTGCGCAGCAGGAAATAAGAGTGAGTACTCAATGTAATCCACCATTCTTCCAGCTTCATCCAGTAGGAAATATGTATGTCATGCAAAAGTGAGCGAGTTTGTGTAGAGTAAACGCAGGTCGCACCTCGAGTTGACGGTTTTTATGGTGTTTTATAGAGCCATCTGGTACGTGATAACCACACGCAAAGATAATGGATTTATTGGCTGAAAATCTCATCGGCCAAGTTTGACACTAAGTCTTTGAGAACACGAAGTCTTTCCGTATATCTTCTAAACGTGGATTGAGATTTCCAGGAGACAATGTGTAAACAAGTTTAATGTTGGCATCGAATAAGAATATTTCGCCATGCTCGATAACTTCACATACATTTTTCATGTATATGAGAAAGAGAAACGGTCCCAAAACACGTCCTTGCATCTCCCCACTGATAAATGGTCTGGGCGTTGAGCTATTATCCTCTATTTTCACTGTTTGCGTGCAGCCTGTGAAGTATGAAACAAACCAGCTAAGCAATGGATCACCTATACTAAAGGATGCCATTTTGGCCAAAAGACACTTATGAGGCACACGATCAAAAGTGTTTTCCATATCCACCAGTATAACGATATCCGCATCTTCAGCGTCAGTGAATTTTGTCGCGTGGTTAAGAACTTCCAGCTAGTACGTCACGCAAGAGCGTTTGCTGAAGAACGCATGCTGGGAGTGGTTTGTAAGACTTTGCGATGATCAGAATTTAACCATTTGACGTTTTATCATTTCTTCTAACACCCTTAAATAAATGGGAGCGTGGTTGATGAGGCGATATTTGCTGACGTCTTGTCGTGAGCCTATTTCATAGTTGAGCCTGATTGTAGAATTGTTCCACTGGGGTGGGAAGGACCCTGATGTCGAAGAAAGTGTGTAATTACTGAGCAAAATAGAGAAATGTCTGTCTTCCGGTGTTTGAGAACAACATAGTGAAAACCTTCAGGGGCAGGTAGATGAGAAGGTTTGGTAATAGCTAACTGGGAGCGTTTGACCACTGCATCAACAGATATCTGGCCTAGGAACACAAGTGTTTGCAGGGAGAGCTGGATGTGGTACATTCCTCCCAATGTCGAAGGAAACAGCCAACTATGAATTAAATACCTTGTTGCTACTGCGATAGTTTGTTTCAATATGCTTAAGTTTATGCGGCGCCGTTTACCCCTGGGTAAGTGCGATGACCTGTGACTAGTCTCTTCATCAATTACCGAAGTATACATCGAATTATCAAAACGTCTCCGACACACGATTTCACCTGCTTCTTTTGTTTCAACCGGAGTTGAATCTTGTGAAATTTCGTTTGTAATTTTGGAATGAAAAACAGCTTTAATAACAGCCGATGTGTTAATTTTAATCTGAAAATGGACGTCACCAAGAAAACGTTTCGAGCGTACATATGTCCATCGACCAAGCTACTCAGGCACTCACGTGTTGTGAAGTGCCGCTGATTTTCTCTATTTTCGACTGTACTATGTGTGCCCAGTATGAATTTCGTTACCGCAAATGCAGTTAACGAGGCTGAGTAAATTTCAAAACAAACCTGAGCGTCGCAAGGCCAAAGAATATAGATACCGCAAATGTGGTACACACTGGCCCACGTGAAACAGATATCGATGTTGTGGATAACTCTTTGAACACCTAACCACTGATATTAATATAGTGGTCGCGTAGAAATTGTGCACAATTTAATTGACGAAAATTTACAGCGTACATCTACTGGATTATAAATAAATAAACAAATAAATGAATAATATATATTTCCCAACGCATATGTGAGAAGCACGCTTGGTTATGCGCGATCACTGGGGATATTTACAAACCATACAAAACCGAATAATTTAACATTAGCACAAACGTGAATTTTGTTGTGAGAATTACGTGGTCAAAGAGAAAACGACTGTAGTTTGTGGAACTTTCAGGCCGCAACAGAGATAGTTCGCTCATTTCACCGATTTAGTCTCAAAAAATGGGGAGTTACACTAATTCACTGTTTACAAGGTTGTGGGATGGGCGATTTTTCAAATATTTCAAGGTCACTCCAGGAGGGTGTTCAAACGCACCTTCGGGATATTTTGCTGTTAGGGAATAAAATTGGTGTCCGGAAATTGTCAAGATAGGTCGGCTTTGGCGAGACATGGCGGAAAATCCCAGAATCAAGCGAAGGAATGGGCAGATTTCAGCGCAGCATTTCGTCGATTGCTCGTAAACGTCACAAAGTTGAAGATCTCGTGAACCGTTCAGCTTAGACGAAGTTCCGTGCGTCCATCCGTCGCAGAAAAATTTCCTCGCTCAATGGATAATATGGTAATCGGGAGGGAGAATGTAATTCCTCTTTTGCTCTGCCTTTCCATACTGTGTGATTGTGGAATCTCCGGTGCCTACGTTTAAGCTACTAAAAAGTATGCAGATGTTATTCTCACCAAGGTTTTTGACGGCAGTTCCGAGTTCAATTTTCTCGCTTGTGGAAAAGTGCATTACAACCTTCGGTTTACTACTACTCCGGTTGCCGACATGGATGAATCCATGTGTAACGTGCTTGCGAGTGGCACGGAAAACCATAGTTGAAGATAAATCTGGCTGAATATATAGAACGGGAAATTTGAATTATTTGGACTTGGTTGAAAATGGTGCAGTAGTGCTTGTAGTAGATTCGTGCCGACGGACGGTAACTCAGTGCTCACTAAACTTTTGCCCAGTTACGCACAAACTGGCGAGGTACTCAATCTTGTTCGACCCATGCGGGATATTACGCGACAGGGAACTTGACCATGGTAGTTTGGAAGGCTTATAACAAATAACGATAGTTTTAGAAATGGACTCCGAAAAATTATCATTGTGGGAGGAAGACAAGTGTCGCCATTTGTTAACAACTCGTTTGCCATCAAAATTCGCAACTGTAAGGCATAATGCACATAACACAAACAGGAACACAAGTGTCACAAGTATCATACAAACAGTCTCAGCTACACAATAGGTTACTCCAGTTGACACACCCATGACGGAGACCCCTTTACATGTTAAAATCACAGAAATCATCAATCCTTTTGAGCAACGTTTCAACTGCTGTTTAGTAATAGGGAATTCGGTTGATATAAGTCTGATGTCGCTCAGAAGTGATTGCAACTGCGGCCTTCCTACTCGATATCGCAATAATGTACATGGTTGCCTCATAAAAGAGTGACCGACGCTCTAGTCCTGGCAATGGCAAGGATACGTAATACCAATAAGCGCGAACAAGAAAACAACTCGAGTTTAGAGTTTCTATTAGAAACAAGCCGACAATAAATTCTGTGGGGATGTCACAATTGCGCCCGACTGCACGTGGAGGTCAATTTATATCAAACGAATCCCCTACTACCTATCAGTAATTAAAAGTATCGCTCAAAAAGCGTTAACTTAAATTCTGACCACTCGGCTGTTAGGTAAAAGAAGTGCAATAAGAAAACTTGAAGGCTGAAGCTACTTTCCTTGTGTGTCACATTTAACGACTGTAACTGAAGAAAATAACTGAGGTCGGCTGTCAAATGCAAGAAATGGAACGGCATGTCTTTTTTCAAGGGAGCAGAAAAATAACATCTAGTTCGTACAGAAAAACTATGATACCGGGTTGGAAACAAAGTCTGCGAGGTAATTTTAAAATGCCCAAAATATCACGGATGTTAGATGTGCGGAAGCCATGTGTATATCTTAATGACTCCTAGGTCTCAGAGTCGTAGCTGCATACACGTATCGGGTTCCTCTGAGGGCCACATTCAAATGATGCATTTCTTGTTATCTGGATCGTCGTTCATTTACTCAACCTTGAACTCCTATTACAGTTCAAGGTGCACCATCCAGTCTATTCCATACTCAGTGCATCGATTTTCAACGTACTCTCTTACACACGCGTAGGAATCTGGACAACAGTGTTAGTTATCTGACTGAAATTGGATGGTCTCAGAGCATACAGTGAAAAATGTAGGTGTTCTGACCCAAACTCGATTAGTCGCCCACTTTTAAAGATTAGTGCTCCATTATTTGGCTGTTAAGGATACCGACCCAAACCACGAGTTGTTTGTTCTCTTGTTTGTGAAAAGATGGTGTGTAAAGATCACGTGTTATGGGCTGGCAAGATGCGGACGACGCCATGTATTAAACCCCTGCTCATCGGGAGAAACGGCTTGACTGAATCTGATGAGGAGCCCCTGGTTACTCTCCCATCATCGGTTTAACAGCCGCCAATAAAAAAACCTTCACGACCCAATCACCAAGATAACGCAGGTTGTATAGATTCCATCCTGTGAACAACAGCTTTACGTTTTGTCGCCCGAAGAAACTTGCAAGCTGATGTACAAAGAAGTTGAAACCTCGTCCACATTCCCCAGCCCTCCGTTTTAACCGCGTCGAGGCTAACATCAGGCCTGATCTAGTTCAATACTTACGGCTAGTGTAACAAGTTTATTGCAAATAGGTCTCCAAATTTCAACGCCCCAACATCAAGGTGAAAGCTAGTTCCTCAAGATGAATTTTCTCCTCAGTGTTTTAGTCCAACGTTGAGGACAGTCAGAGAACGCTTATATTCATTGACATTGAAATCGTTAACAATATCCAGATGATAGCTCTTCTATGATTCTTATTAAACTTCCAGGAATTAAAAACGTTTGTCTTAGGATGTGCCTTGGCGATGTTCTTATTGCTCGATATGCGCCTACTAACAGGCTTCCTATCAAACAATGGCTTCGCTTCCTTATCACAACACAAATATCTTGCACTTCTCTTATCTACCGAAAAGTGACTGCACTGCCCTAGCCAAGCTTTCTAATATCCTTCCAGGTATTCCGAGTGCCTCATGAAATGGGCTATCCAGCTTAGCCATACCATCCTCCGTCGGAAGTGAGATCATTGCATTCCCGATTACCCGGCTGATCGATCACGCAGGCATCACGCACTATCTGTTCGCCCATTGCCGTACGTCAACCTTTTGGGAGCTGTACGAGTTGTGTCACTCCTGTGGTTTGTTTGTTGACAGGGAAATGTTGATTATTTACGTACACGCAAAAGTTAACGCGCGTTTTGACGTACTTCTGATGCCTTTGAAATCTACCGTATTTTTTTCTAACGCCTCATAGGAACATGCGCTGCACTTCCATTGGGAAGGTGTTAGTGTACTGAGTCACATAGATAACGCGTAGCCTTCAAACATGCCATTATTGAAGACAGTACAACTGAAAACCTCGGTGATAACGGTCTAGTAATAATTTCGAGCCGAGCCCTCGCAGGTACCTAGCAGGTGGTTAAAAGTAGAACAATGGCTTTTCACTCTTTCAGGAGATACCAAAAAAATTAAATTGCTTTGTGCGTGCGATTAGGTAAACTGTATGTAACATATGAGACTTGCTTCTAGTTGACCGCGTTTCACACTATTCTGGTTGCAGCAGAACCTGGTGGGAGTAACATTAATTCATTATATCCACTTCAATAAACTAACACAGGTCCAGTCAAGTTTGTTATGCCCTAGTCGCATTATTTCCGCGACATATTGGTTTAGAACAGAACGTTCAATCTCGTAACCCGATTCGCATGACGTATGGGCAGCATGACATATATACAGCATGACCAATAAATATATACGGTCTCTGTGTAAAGACTTCAAACTAGTCAGTATAGGGGATACACAAAGGCTAATTCACTATTTTGATCTTAACTAAACCATGTTGTGCTCAGACCTTTGTCGGGAAGCCGAAACTTCCGTTCACTGTGTTCGTTGTTTACCCTACTGCACAATTTTTACGAGCTCGACGAACCCGGGCATCAGCTGAGGACGAAAAGTGAAGCAGTCCCTGTCTGGTCACCCAGCTACCAGATCGGCTGTACACCAGCGAGACGCACTCATCAATTGCAGTTCATGTAAGTAGGCCATGGATAGCACGATGACACCGAGTATCAAGTAAAGCCCAAATAAATCAGCGGTCGAAATGAAAGATCAAGCTTACGGAGCCAAACGGGGCAGATCCGGTTTCGTTGAATTTATCTTCCATCGGACCAACGTTGCCCAAGCTACGGTATTTTTGAGCTTATACTCATGCTCGTTGTTGGCGTTCTGTTGCACAGTACACCCACGCCTTAGCGTGGAATATCCATCTTAAATAAATGACCTATGGAGTATGTAGGTCGCTTAGAGCACTTAAAGATCACATCAACTCATCAACAATCCCGAGTCAAATGTGTGAGTGTCAGCTTTGCTGCCGAAAATCCTAATGCCAAGCAAGCGTTTTTTCGCTGGCATAGGCTACAGAAGCATTTACAGCTAGCGTATAAAGCCTCTTGCTCTATTTTAATTAGCTCTGGACTTAGAGCGTCATACGACAGACGTCTTGTTCCGGCACAACCGCATGGAGGGTCTTGATCCAGGTGGTCTGTAACTAAGCGCCTAAGAGCAGGAAATGGCGTCTGAAGCATTTCACGTGGCTTCGAGAAAAATTGTCTATCCAACTCAATTAGGATTTGCGTACAGGGTTGATGCACCAGGTTTTACCGCAGAGTTCGTGAGCTGCGTCGTGATATAATAATGTTAAATCTGTCAAGAATTGTTACGTTATTTTGAGATTGCTGAGCTTCGCTTCTTGTTGAAAGGTGGCCATACGTTTTGTTTTTTCCCTAACTAAGATACGTTATTCATCTTTGTTTTTACACCGTCTAGTTGAACCGTTTCCTTTACCCCTGTTTAGTCCGAGTCCTGTAAACTTCTAAATGCCAAAATTAGACATTTTTCTCCGGTATTTTTCATTGAGAAACTTATAATTCCCACCGTTTCTCGATGCATGAACAGTCGTTTTATTCTGGCCCAACCAATGACCATTTGTTTGAGTAAGCCCAACCCGTTTCATCGTCCACCGTCGTTGATCAGTACTTAGCTGTCGATTTGTTGTACAGACACTTTCTTTCTTTGAGTTCTGAGGATTTTCACACTCAAAGTGAGAGACTCAATTTTCTCGTACGTTGATTCAATCAACACCGTAGTAGATCCAGCTTTTACGAGTGCCTTCTCGTTAACCGTTTTGAGGATAGATGATCTCGGTCGTTGAATATTGAGAGGTGCTTACCGATTAAACAAATCACGCGCAACTCGGTGTGTACGTGAACCATTAAGGAACGATTCAACAGTACGTGAATTATTCAACACCCTGCCGTTGTTTCTGGCACTTTGACAAGACGAATAAGGACGCTGCCCAGTATTAGAATTCCGGCTTTCTGGAAGGATGACGAAGTCAGACATTTTGAAAAGTGCCACCGATCCTTATTATCATGGCGTTATCGCGGTAGATCCTGCCATCTGGTACCAGCGTTTTGCTACCGAATGATCATGCACTTCCTCAAAAATCAAGGCTGCTACAATGTTACTTAAACCATTCCCCTCTCCAAACGAGAATCATTTGGATACTCACAACTATTGTGATGTCCACCCTTCTATTCATCCTAATTCTTCGAAGTTTACGAACGATCTCTTCATGCCAAATGTTTCAAGTATTCCTATAAACTTTCTTAATGATAGGGTCCCACTTGAACCGGATGTTGCTGAGCATGACTGTTGTTTGTTTGGGGACCCTAGAACTAAGCAGGGATCCGGCCCAGGAGTGGCGATAGGGACGGTGGTAGCCCCACCGGAGAAGATGGAGAGTGTGTCCAAATCCCGTGCTGTTTTGCCCGTTTTGCTTAATCGTGCTCTGATGAATGTTTCTAATGAAGTTTCTGATGATCTCTTAGAGGAGGAGCTGGTCTTTAAGGCAGAGGGGCTATAAGTGAGACGTAGATTGCTTGAACTCCATAAAAGACAGGGTAGGGCCGCAAAATCGGAGACCGTCCCGACAGCCGCTACTAAGTTTAGTGCACCAGGCCACCCTGGTCAATCGAGGACCTCCAAAACAAACCCCTTTTGTTTGGATCCTGTCGAGTCATTAAAGCGGGCTCTCAGCCCTTTGGTTCTCGGAGCTAGTCTCCCGAAAATTGAGGCGGATAGTTTCGATGGGTCCCCGAAGAACTACTTTACTTTTCTCAGAAGTTTTGAAGGTAACGTGGTAGACAAGTTAGTTGACGAAGGATCGAGGCTTTCATATTTGTCGCACTATTGTCGTGTTAGGGCGAAAGAGGCAGTTAAGCACTGTACACTCTTGCCAAAGGAGGTGGGTTTTACAGAAGCTATGAGGATTTTGCACCAGCAGTTTGGCCACCGATATGATATCATGCAAGCGGTAAGTAATTAGGTTTTCATGGGTCTTAGAGTAGTCCCTGACGACGTCGATGGCTTGCGTGGACTAGCCAGCCGAATGAAAGGCTGTCAGGCGATTTTAGTGCGGCTAGATCACGTCACAGAGCTGAACTGCACAACACACCTCATAAAAGCATTTGTGCGATTGCCTTACCATCTGCAGGAAATATGGGCAGAAGTTGCAGAGGACATCACTGAGTGCGAGAGAGAACCCTAGTTCAGCGATTTGTTACGTTTTATAATAAAAATAAAAATAGAAATGGTATATTTCTCAACGCATCTGTTGGAAACAAGCCCGGATAAGCGTGATCAGTACACATTTTAACTTAAACCCCACACCGTACACATAATTGTTAATTGTACAATGCACACATTATGGAAATAGAGTAATAAAACGGACAAAATAATGGAGGAAAACTCTGGTTTATGGAGAGACAGATGGCTCACTTGCCTCTGAAACTATAGTTCTCAAAATTTTCAATATTTGATGAAAAATTTTGAGTTGTTACATCAATTCTTGCTTCACAAGGTTAACGTTGGCCTTATGTTGAAGGTCATGCCTGAAAAAAAAGGTTTTTCAGGATGGAGAAAATGAACAGTCAAAGATTTTCGTCATCAGTTGGTGTAGACGGCCTCGAAAAAATATGTAGAAACTTTTGGAAAGATGAAGAGAAAGAGTGGCAGTCAGTACTAGTCAGTATGGTCAGTTGACTGCTCGCTCAGAAAGCAGGACGAGTTACTCATCATCCTCTGGACATTTTGGAATCAGCTGCTCGAGGTGCAACGTCGAAGTCGGTGTACCCTATGAGAAGGCGAACGTGAAGCGTTTGGTTTGTAAGAGCAATCACGATATATCCGATTGCGGTTGGTTCAGCGGTCAGTCGTTGGAGCAACGCAAAGCACTGCTGAAGAACACCGGACGCTGTTTTTTGCCTAATAGCGAACCATGTGGCCGTCTTATAGAGTATAGATACGATGTGCGGTACCGGGTTGTGGTCGACGCCATCATACGTTGGTCCATGAGGATAAGCCCGAACAGGGTAAGGAGGAAACGACAAAGTCATTCTTGTGCGGTGCTTTGTCCAATGTAAACGGTGTCTGTCTAGGATTCGTCCCGATCAGGTTGGTTGGCCCGAAAGCGTCAGTGTCAACGTATGCCTTTCTTGATAACGGGTCTGACACTACAATGCTAGATGAATCTATTGCAAGGACAATTGGTTTGCAGGGACAGCCCTGCCAGGTGATGTTCTGTACTCTGCATGGAACACCTGCAAAGTCATGCAGTAAGTTGTCACTTTAGTTGTAATCGTTGGATCAGGAGCACTAAATCAGAGCTGATTCAGTCTATACGGTGAAACAGCCGCTGCTGACTCAGGCTGACATTGTCTACCAGTCAGAAGTAGAAAGATGGACTCACCTGATGGGTGTTTCCTTTAAGAGTTTAACTAGAATAGTTGTGGGGATTTTGATGGGATGCGCTATCCCTGAAGCACACTAGGTGCTGGAGCAGAGACTGGGAAATATCAGGGTAATATTAGTGTAATATCCCATTGGTTTGAGACTAAATTTGTGAAGCGACTGGACTATCTCCTTTTCTGTTGTGTGCGTCAAATTTCTCACGAACTATAACCATTTTCCTTCTGACCACGTCCTTCTTGACGGAAGGCTTTGCGTTCTGCAGTGATGGCGTGCTCCTCACATATGCGTTGAGAAATATATCAGTATTATGCGAGTAAGACCATTTTTGGCTGGAGCCTCGGAAATCCATATCGCACCGAAGCCCAGATGAACACTACATAAACCGCAATGAAGTAAACCCGGCCTCGTTGGATGATCTGATCGGAAGGATGTATGGGCTGTATTTCAATGACGGATGCACTTCGGAGGGCAAAGAGCCTTCTGTGGAGGACAGGCAGACATAAAGTGTGACTGAGAGCAGTGTAATATTCAGGGACGGTCACTTTGAGAAAGGTTTGCCTTGGAGACAAGATAGATGAGTATTACACAACAATAAGTAGATGGCTGAGAAACACCGTCTGCGTTGAAGGAACGGTTGATGCGAGACCCGGAACTAGGCGCCGGTTTCTCGGCCGTGATACTGGAGCATATCAAGAAGGGCTAAATAGGTAAGAGTGTTACGATTATAGCACCATCCCGTACTAAACCCGAGTAAGCCGGGTAAGATACGAATAGTCTTCGATTGTGCCGCTGAACACCGGGGTGTGTCTCTCAACGAAATCATACTGCAAAGTCCGGACCTGAATAACAGTTTGTTAGGAGTAATTATGCAGTCTCTGCCGACAATGAAGAGATGTTCCCGCAATTCATGACCGCGTTGCACTAAGTTTTCTTTGATGGGGTTCTGAATCCTTTGAAGGACCACCAGACACTTACGAGCTGAATATCCACCCCTTCAGAGCAAAATCGTCGCCATTTTGTGTTAGTTTTGGACTACAAAAATAGCTATGGATAATCAGCACAAATTGTTACCGA
Organism: Paragonimus westermani; assembly: GCA_008508345.1. Lineage (NCBI taxonomy): Eukaryota > Metazoa > Platyhelminthes > Trematoda > Plagiorchiida > Troglotrematidae > Paragonimus > Paragonimus westermani. The sequence continues at coordinate 26,839 of QNGE01006821.1, forward strand.
AGACTGCGATCGTAGTGAAGTGGAACTTTTATGTCAAGGACTGTCTAGTGTCATTTGACCCAATATCCGAGGCTGGGACTGTGGTGGTTGAACTTCGAGCGATGCTGCGGCTATATGGGTTCAGACTGACCAAGTGGGATACTTTCCGTAATGAAGCCATTGAACATTTACCCAACGAAGAAAAACTGATCGACTCACGGAATATAAAACTCCACATTTATGAAAACCAGCGAGCTCTATACATCAGCTTGCAAGTGACGGGTGACTGCTTCCGGTTCCAAGTCAACCTCCCTCACACCGGTTATACGAAAAAAGGAACGTTAGGTTGCGGGGCTCCGTTCTACGATCCCCTGGCGATAGTGGCCCCGATGCTGTTGCCTGCTCACAGGTTACTCCAAGACCTTTGCCAACAAGGCATTGGTTGGGACTCCGATATAAAAGAGCATGATCGGGGGTGCTGGGAAATTTGGCCGAATGTAGAATCCGTAGAGAGTGTGGTATTGCCCAGATGCATTGTGCAAGGACTTTCGTTGGCATACCTTGTCGAATTGCACATATTTTATGATGCGTCGGAAGTCGGTTACGGGGCATTGGGTTATCTAAGGGTGATGGCCTCGGATAATGTATTCAGTACAGCTTTCTGATGGAAATATCTGGGGTGACCCCAAAGAGAGAGGCTACGATACCAAGGTTGGAGCTCACGGCAGCCGCTCTGCCGTTCAGGCTGATGTATTTCCCTATCCGTGAGTTGAATACCCCAGTACTACTAATAGAATATATTTCTTAACGCATATGCCAGAAGCACACTGGGTTATGCGCGGTCAAGGTAAATATTTGAAACCATGGAAAAACGAATAACCAAACAGCAGCACAAAAGTTAAGCCTTCTGAAAAGAAGGTACAACGCATTGTACACTATTTACCACTTCATATATTTTATTGTGATTCATGCTTTTTCATCTTCTTCAACCTCGCATGTACACATG
>QNGE01006822.1:0-16041 GCA_008508345.1 Paragonimus westermani
CCCAGTGGACACAACGCGCTATCGAAATGAAAAAATCCGCTGCTACCAGGAACTCTCGAAAAAATTTCCACTTCATCGAGCAACTGCTAGCGGAATGTCAAGTGTGAACAAAGCAATCTGCGAAGCCAGAGGTGAGTATATTCATAACCTGCAGCGACGCTTAAGACGCTGGGCCGAGCATTTCTAGCAACAACTTAACTGGCCACCAACGTCACCGACCACGCCTTAGGGCTCCTCCTGTACTGTTCAGTGTGTTGATTTTTCTCCGCATTCGAAACAAAAATCCTTTTCGAGATCAAGTTTATGAAAAATCACACAGCATCTGACCTGGACAAACCCCATCCTGTCCTCTTTGTAGGTGGAGATCCAGCGTTAGTTAAAGAATGGCGACTCCGCTCCAGAAACTTTGGATCGGTGAATTTGTTCCAAATGACTGGGCTTTGGCTAACGTCGTCCCCTGTTTCAAAAAGGGTAAATCTCAGAGAGATTAGCCTGATTCCTATTGCGTCAAAGTTGCACTCAACCCTTTTACTTCGCAGATAAGACGGAAGATGCGAAAAACATATCTGTGAAGGGCAAGCTGAATTTTGTCCTGGACGTGGCTGCATTGTTCACACTCTCACATTTCATCAGACGCTTGGATTCCACAAATCATATGGAGGCCAACAGGCCGAATGTACGGAGTATCCGTTTTCGATCATCGGTGTCCCCGGAACATTACCGGTGTGTGGTGGGAACACCGCGTTAGCAACGACGAACGTGTCTTCGGAACGGAAAAATTCTGTTGACCCTTGAGTGTTTCGACCTTGTCTCATAAGTTTTGTTGATCTGGCCACATCTTACAAATGCCAACTCACTGCCTGCCACATCGTAACATTTTTGCGAGTGGTGAGTTGGGCTGGAGTCCGAAGGACAAAGAACACCTTAGTTTAAGAACGCTGTCTGATATGGCGAAGAACGGGAGTCAACGGCGCCCGTGTTACGAGTACCTGTGTACATCGTTATAAGGTTTCCTTTTTATCCATCTACGTCTTTGTCCTTCCTTCACCTTATATTTTACCTTTTCTCCCATATCGTGGCAAGTTTGCTGCTCTCCGGCTTGTCACATGTACAGTACATATATATAGCTTCGGAACTCATTCGATTAACACAGGCTCAGAGATATTATTAAATACGTTGACTACAAGATCCCTGATTGCAAGGTCCTCTTTCGAACTCCTCTGTAAAACGGTTCCCATGTGTCTCTAACCACTATGTTGCTTCGAACAAGACTCATCAAGCCAACCCTCTTCTTCGGCCCGTGCAAACGAAAAGTATTCCGTTCTAATAAATAGGAACAACCCTGACGGACAACAGTGGAAGTGATGGACGCTCAATTTATTTGCCCACAGACCTTCACCCATTCTTCTAATCCTCCAGAGCAGCATGCAAAAAAAAATCGGCACACTTCCAAAACACATTCAGATACCGTTGCTGAAGCAATCATATATCGCCGGCCTCAAAATTACTCGTGTCAATCTGTAGGGCCTTCAAGTCCACAGCCGGCTGTTCCACTCTTTCATGTAAATCCGCGTAAGTCTTAATATTCATGATACTTACTGTCTGAATCACTTTCTCCTCTACTTTCCCCAGTAGACATTTTGTTCTTGCACAGATTTAAAATGGGTTAGTGATCTACTTCCGCCCCCTTGGTTGTACCGTTTAGTGTTGCACTTTTTGCAGAGACATCCCCCCAATCACTCCAGGAGCATCTTTGTGCATACTATTAACCTGTTCGTCGCCTAGGATACAAGTGAGGAAAACCATCGGCCGATGTGTTTCACAATTACATCCACATAAATGCAATAGATCAATTTCAAAACGCGGTGTAATGTGAACGACACGAAAGCCTTCTTTTCAAGTTTGCTGCACCTGTGATGGTACCACCTATTGCAGGTATCGCGGAAAATTTCCCCCTGCACCTCCTGTGAACAACTGACTACCGTACAAAAATCTAGCTGCTTTCACATTGATAGCAACAACATACCTCTTCATTCTACTACCACCCAGAATTCTACTGTTCTTTGTCGTCACATCTAGAGTCGTCAGTTCCAAGTGATACTAAAGTTTACGCAAACGAAACAGTCCTCGAAGATAAACATTCAAAAGTAATACGGAATACCCAGCTCATACCAACGAAATAATCCTTACTCGAGAAGCTAGGCAAGCATCTAAGAGGATACGGCCCACCTGAACAGTTACCATCGTCAGATATCACGAAAACCTTTGACCTCCGTATTTCAATACTCGACACGAATTACTTCCGCTCAACATATCGATGACAACCTTCCAAGTTCCGTCATTTTCTGGCTGAATGTCTCCTCAAACTTGAAAAAACCTCCCATGCAGCGAGCACACTAAAGAAACAAGCGGACCTTGTATAGAAGGGCCAGATCCCTGGTGAATACAACCGCGACTAGCTGATGCGAGCTACGATGAGCGGATAACGTTAACAGAAGTCCCGACTGACTATTGCCAAAGAAGTTGTGCATTCCAAGACCTTCCGCTCCTAGAAGGACCTACTCGGAGACAGAATTTTGGCTTGCGGAAAACTGTTTAGGTTCATCTGCCCTTGTAAGAGCTTCCGCCGAAAAGATGATGATCCAAAGATTCCCCTTATTTATTTGCTCTTCTTTGTTCGCAGCCAACTGGAACGGGTAAGTTATTGGTCGCAATGAAGTAAAACGCTAGCCACCACACATCTGACTAGTTTTATCGGGTCACCGCATGACATTCGATGACAACTAAATCAACCCAAGGAGCATGCACTCGCAGCGGGGACCTACACGAAAATCACTGGGTCCAATGGGTTCAATGGGTAAGCAGCAGATGTAGGAAGCAGTGTCTTTAGATATACCGCATCTTATTGATTCCAAATTCCAAACAGGGAGAAACAGCAAAATCAATGACGAAGCACACTGCGCGTAGGTAATGTATACGCGCAAGTGGAGAAAAAATGATTGTGCATATCGTAACTGTCGCCCGATTTCAGCGATTTGTAAACGGGTTCGGGGCTGAGGGCCCAAACTAAACGCATCCAGTCAGTTTGTTCGTTTCGATGTCCAGCGGTTTTCTGTTGAACCAAAGGCGGTCACTGAAAAAAGGGTGTAGTACCGCTCTTGAGAGTTATAGAGAGTACCGAAAATCTCCTCGTGATCCTTTGATGAATTTTGAGTTGAAATTGCTAATATCATTTTGATTATATTACGTGTCTCAACTGCTGGAGACACTTTATTTTTTATTTGAAGGAATTTCCCTTCAATCCCTAAGAGGCGTAAACACAACAACCAGCGCACTTCCACACAACGTCCGTCCTTGAAGCATATCAAGGGCAACTATTGTTTCGCGCATTTCGCGGGATGTTCGAAGATCAAAAAAGATTGGCAGAAATTCAATGATCCGCTTAAGAGTGACTGTCCGGAATTTTTGAGAAATGGCTACGTCAATTGCTTCTGTGGAACATACGCCACATTTTTGAAGTACGTTCTCGTCTATTCTCTAAGCAGAAGCTAACGGGCAGGACAGAAGATATAGACGCCTTCCGATCTGTACGAAGCAGGTGCAGACGGGAAATCCGTCAACACACCCAACAGGTACAGTTGAAGAATCTACAGATACCAAGTAGCAAACCTTCGCGGGGCCCGCACAGGCCCCTCGCAGGCCACGGCAGTCCATTGACGGGCGGATGGTGGGTGCTCCATGAGCACTGACGCTGCCCATGAAGAATATTGCAAAATATCCACAAACATGGAAATTTTATTTCATAGGTCACACAGGTTCATCGGAAATATACAGTCCCTTACGCACGTTTTCAGGAAATTTTGCCATCGACGGTGGAGCGACTGCAACACACCTCAATGCATATCTGGGAAACCTGCAGAGAGGAACGCAAGGGAAGCGTGTAGTGAACGAAAGTAAACCATATTAATATCAGTTTTACAGGTAGCTTTGAAATTCCATATCTCTGTAGATAATGGGGATTGAGCAAATATGAAGCAAAACAGTCTTACAGTAATCCTTCTGGGCATGGCAATGATACTACAGATATTAGCCTGGTCACATGCGTAACCTCAGTATACCCTCATGAACTTGTGCAAGATTCAAACATGACCCATAGTAATACAAGTTTTATGAGTAGCTTTGAAATTCCAAATCTCCGGGAATAATGGAGATAGAGCGAACATGAGGCATGACAGTCTTACAGTATTCATTGTGGACATTGCAGTGATACTACAGACGAGAATAAGAATTTTCTTTCCATGTATATACTTCGCTAGAGAAAAACTAAACCCTCAGTGTTTACTCTGCGGCTTCCCGAAGGAGGAAACCTCTTCCAACCACCAAGTGGTTGCCGAGGTGTTCAGGAAATACTACTCATCAGTCTACAATGTGGATCTGCCAAACTGGCATCCAAATCTCCCGCGAAGACACTTCCAATACCCCATTATGACAGCTGTATTTTCCGTGTCCAACGTTCAAGACCTCTTGCTCAAGATCAATCCTTATAGTGCCATGAGACCAGACAGGATTCATCCCCGGATCCTCAATGAAGCGGCCCTACATCAATGAACCCCCCGAGTTGATCACAAGTAATACTCTCCTTTATGCCGACGACTTAAAAATCTGGAATGCCTTTGACCCCGATGCATTGCAGATTGACCCTGATCGTATCAAGTGCTGGTCAGATGATTGGAGTCTCCCTCCTAATGACAGCACGTGTGCGCACATGTCACTCGGAAGAGACTCGAAGAACTTATTCGTGATACACGGTGCACAAAGTGTAGTCGATATCACGAAAGTAGACCCCAAAAAAGACCTAGAGATTTGGCTGTCGTCTGGTTCGTCCTTCTTCTATCATCACAAGATGGCCGCCAGAAAGGGTTCAATGACTCTTGGGATGATCAAAAGAACCTTCTAACAGGTAGACAAGCACGCCTTTCACGCGCTTTGCGCAGTCTACAAAAGACCATTGCTCGAGTATGCCAATCAAGTCGTCTACACCGGTTCGGAGAAGCACATACTCGTCATTGAACGTGTCCGGCGAGTAGCCACCAAAATGATCACTGGCTTACGGCATCCGTTCTACGAGACTCGTCTTGAAATTCTCGATCTTTATCCACTTGAGTTTCGTAGACTCCGCAGCGACTTGATTCTTACACACCTTCTCTTTAGCACAGGACTCGTGCAACAATTCTTCACCCTAATAAGTGGTAACAGTCGAAGAGGTCATGACAAGAAGCACTATAAGCTTCGATCTCAGACCTTCTTAAGACAACAGTTTTTCTCTTATAGAGTTACCAACTACTGGAACGACCTACCACCAGAGATTGTTAGCTGCTCTTCTAGGGACCGTCTTAAAGTGTTAATGGATTCTCACCTACTTAATAAACCGTTAGATTAGTAGGTTATCCCGTTCTTCTAAATTATTTTACTCTGTTATTGGTACTTTCTGTAACCCCCAAGAGCGGCGCTACACCCTGTTTCGATGACCGTCTTTCAGGTCAACAGAAAACCGCCGGACGTCGGAACGAACAAACTGACTGGATCCGTGTAGTTTGGGCCCTCAGACTCGAACCCGTGTACGAATCGCTGAAACGCTGAATCAGTTTTGAAATTTTGAAAAGCGTGAAGTGTCTATAGTTCGTAGTTATATTTTGTAAATAATTTCCGCACATTTTTTGCATACCGGTATCTTCATAAGTACAATCGTTCGGAAGCTTCGCCATCACTTTTTGAATTTGGTTGCCGTCAAAAATAAACCGGAGTTACCGCGCAGCGCCTCTCTCTTCTTCATCTGCGTGGACGTTTGGACTGGTGAAGCAAACGCACGTTAAACTATTCAACATCGCGTACTCGTTGATCTACCGACGCAGAACTTTCGTCATCCCACGTAGCATATCAAATTATCTGTTGGTCGTTGTCCGGAACCACCCTCTGGCATTGTCCATCTTCCAGGTGTTAGCCCATCCAATTCAACGGATTTCGATCTACCAATAAATCACCAAATTTTTATACGTCTTTTTTCTATTTTATGCACGCATTTTGCACACATCCGTTAACGTTACAGCGTCTTTTGGTGTCATCATACCTTGGTCACTCATGCCATTTTGAAGGTTAGGCCACCATACGCATCTGTTTTACCATTTCCGGGAGACTAAGAAAGGTGGCCATATTACCTTTCCAGGATTACAATCCGGGACGCTATACTGCTAGTTTTACACATCTGCTAGCTTTGCCGCTTAGGGTAGTTAAAGGGTTTCTCTCATTTGTTCCCTTGATAACGCTATAGCAAATTATGCCGCGCGTTCTTTGAATGTGTCGTTCATCCAAGTTATCGCTGACATTCTCTCTGGCCAAGTGAGCTGTGTCAATCGACACTGGTGTAACGCACACGCTTACTTTGTGTCTCCAAGCGACGTTAACTCCGTCTCGAACAGCACGTCGGTGTTCCTTACATCTCATCCAAGAATTCGAGATGAATGAGCTTGTTTGGGCCACCTTCCACGAATCAAACGGCAGCTCGTTGGCCCGCTCCCCTAGTTGCTTCTATTTGTGGTGTCAAAATACCACAAACATTACCCACTTCGATGCATCGCACTCAAAAAAGGAAGTAGCAAAATTCCCAGTGGATGAAAACATCATAAAACCCCGTCCAAAGTGAAAACATTGGCAAAAGCAAAGAAGCTGCAATCTACCAGGCCAGGATTGCCAACCAGATGCAACCACATGCAGCTGTGTCGCGCCCGCAGCCGTAAAGGATGGTTGTCGCAAGGACTCTGCAGGATAGCTCGAATAGAACTCCAAAACCGTCCTTAGTTCCCTCCTCAATTTTTGTTCTAAGCTGCTGTGCTTTTCTCCGCACCCTTTTTCCTCTGTAATCGCAAAAGCCTACGAAGTTGTATCTTTCAAGTGCACTTATGGGGACTGTCTAAGTGTGGTTAATAAAGTACCAGAAATTAAACAGTTCACAACACATTCTGCTCTTATGAAGACCTGGTTTACAGGTGCCATCAGTGAACTAAACGTCTCAGGATACTCATCCCACCTAGCTGATTCTACTCGATGGAGAATGGAGGCTCCGCGATTTTTCTAACGCAAAATTTCACGATACACACATTTAGCTTGGTATTTTGTTCCCTTGATATATGTGACTCTCAGAGGCTTCTAACAACACTGCTTGACCACGACTCACACTTAGCTCGGAATTGTTTGTTCTTCCCCCTCTCTGACGCCCCTCTGGTAAGCCTACAAAGTCCCCTAGGATTAGAGCTTATTTCTCATTTACCTCACATGAGTGACTCCAATCTACCTAGGACGAACTGGGCATCAAAGTCTCCCCAGGGCTGCGGAGCACATCTTTAACTCCCTTTTCCAGGTTGACACGGTGAAGAACGTGAACGCAATACGTCAGCACCTCGGCACAGAATCGTTCTGGTTACATCACACCTCTGTGGGACACACTCATCACCAATTACAGCCACCTCATAGATAGGGTGACCATCAAACCGCTTGCACCGTTTTGATCTTATCTGTCAGTGGTTACAACAAACAGCATCATAATGTGCACAGTTCGCGATCTCAGCAACGCTTATTTTACTGACACAAAATGTTATCTGGGATTAATTCTTCTTGGGTATGGTTTTGTGGACCACAAATACTGTGCGTTCCAAAGCGTCAGTTTGAAGACGGACATTCACTCGTACCGCGCATACTATGTGTTTTTTCTCATCGCTCAACTTTTCTACCGGGGATACGCCATCGATTTGATAACCGCTCCCTGTTATTCTCAGAACATAGGTTTACGGAGCACTCAGAGGACCTACATGCTTCCCAGACTGTTCAAAGTGGGCGTGAAGAAAAAAATTGGCAACATATAGAACTCGCACAGTAAAAGAGTTCACAAGAAGCCGACGGGAACAAACACTTGTTCGAGAATACGCATGGACTGAGAAGGAATAAAACTTCAGCGGCCGCCTCACAGGGAGACATGATCGGAGCCCCAGTTGTAGCTGACGTGCTCAGGAAGTAATAATCGGCAGTCTACCAGGGTGCATGGCCGAAATGCCACAAACATTAATCAGTGCGCAGCTACCGTTAGACAATTGTGACCAATGTGTAAAATCAACTGGGTGTTCAAGGACTGATAGACAACGTTAACTTGAGGAAACAAGGGCATTGGTCAATATCGATTCGGAATTAAACAGCAGTAAGCCTTACGGACAAAAACAACGGTAGTAAAGACACGTGATTCAGCAGAAGTACGTACTGTATTGTCCTATATATAAGCGATAGCATTATTTTCAAGTATGTGGACGAATGGGGCGTTGGTCGTTGAAGCCGCGACCAATCAGAACGCATGTTCAGTTTTGGAACGAGTGTGTGGCTGTAACGCGCAGCCGAAACTAGCGAGCACGCACAAATTGAATTTGAGTTGTGTGACGGGGCGTGCTGCTGTGTTGTCGGTGCCGTTTTAGCTTACGTTCGTGTACGTCGTGTGCATGGCTTACTGGGCCTTCGGCTCATGCTTGTTTGTATCGTTCCTCTTTTCAGACCCCCTACTTCGGAAAAGCGCTGTCCCCTGTTGCGTCCACGTCGCCCGAATGTTGGTCCGCGAAGTCACGGGCATCCAGAGTAGAGCCGGCTGGCCTGCATGTCACAATGGCCCACAGGCGGCCTTGACGCACATTAAACATCTTTGACATTGTCTACCTTCGTATTCCTTAAATTTGTCTGCCTCACGGATAATATCGTTTCATTCAGCCATTTTACCATTAACTTCTGACCATCCCTTCCCCTACCGCGTGGAGAGATAGAGCGTCTACTCACGCCTTCGAAGGCGTCGATCGTCATTTTCTGGGAATTTATCAGTCATTCTTTAATTTTAGCGTTTTAATCAAAATAAAGAAGCGCCTACTAAGACGCGTCATTCGTGGGCACATCTTACAGGGCATTCTTTTCCATTCCACTCAGCATGGCTACCGTCCAAACTGACCGTGCATCAAAAAGCGCAACAATGAAACGTGTGTAATCATTGCACATCGAAAGAGACATTTCAAGACAGCTAATTAAATGGCGCGAATGCGAAAATCTACCAGCAGGTTGACTTTATCAGTGAGAAACAAATGTTGTTAAAAAAACTTTAACACACGGGGAGAAAACAAGAATGGATACCTTGTTCCACATTTTCTTTCTAAAACATGTGTCGTTACACCACCTAACTTCCTTCAAGATTTTGTACGTGTAAATTATTCAAAAATATCAAGGCATCTCGTTTGATTGCATATTCAGTTGACTTCGCCATTACTTGATATAAGCGACTTCGGAGAAACGTTTTAATGATCAGCTTTCGTGAAAGAACGACCAGAAATTTGATAATCCGGTGAACAATTTTGTATAGTCCGTGTAGCGTTTTGTACACTATTTTCTACTTCATATATTTTATTGTTATTCGTGCCTTTCCATCTTCTTCAACCTCATTTGTACACATGATGTTCGAACGAGGTTAATCAATACACAGAGTAATTAATACTTCTCAGAAATTACACATCCGAGTTCACGAGTTCTGCTTCCTGTTTGCGTTCACGGTCGGTGGCCTGAAAATCTTTGGAAGAGTTAGAATTCAGCGGAATCAACCGTCTAAATTACCTCGGTCGTGACATCGAGGCTATCTAGGGACACACGACAAGTATTATCAGTGAGAATCCTCCTTTGATGCAGTGGAACACTAAACCAACGTGTTTTCACGAACTACTGTGAGTTAGTTGTTTTCCTTTTCATCAAATTTCGACTTCCTATTCACACCTGAGTCTCCATATACTGTTTAGTTCCACTACATCCGGCGCAAGACTCAGTCGATTACCGGAAACCGTCCAAAGGAAGGAGTGATTCGTGGGACGTTACAACACTCCCCGATTGACAGAAAAATGCTTGGTCGTCGGGTGACTTGCCAAGAGAAGCAGGATCAACTTCTATAACGCCATGGGTGTTAGGGCCAGTGATGGTTTCCACAAGGTCAGATTTCGTCCATCTCACTAACAGTCGAAATTCTATAACGGACTATTGTTGTTATTTCTCCTTGTTAAAGCGCAAATTGTCCGGCCCAACTGTTAAGTAATTCAAATACTACGAAATCTTAACCCAACAAATCAAGTTCACATCGAGTAACGCATAATCTACTGATCCAGGAAATGCCTTTTTCAGTAACCAACGACGGGGAAGATAATCTATCTTCGAAACGGCTTATTGAAAGTGGTCGTAAAAGTTAGATTTAATGGCGTAATGATTGAATCGCTGTACAAGAGCGTTGAGTCTCTCACATCAAATGTGCAAATCTTCAGAAATCATACAATGATCGACAACCAGGCACGGCTCAACAATGGCGGATGATAAAACGTGATTGAGTTCACCCAAACAAATGGCCAGTGGTTGGGTTGGAGCAAAACGACCGTTCGCCCATCGAGGAAAGACAAGAACTGGGAGTTACTCAAGAAGAAATGCCAAAGAAAATATCGCCTTTTGGTACTTAGAAGTTTACAGCACCCGGACTAAATGAGAATAAGGAAACGGAAACAGTGGGTAATGACTGAATGAAAGTTAGCACTACATCTTGTTTGGAGAAGATAGCAGAGCCTAAGGTCACATTTCAGCACCAATTAAAGATCGCCAATCTCAAAGTAGTGCGGCACATCTCTAAAAACTGGAGACCCGCAACAATCTCTTACTCCCGTAGGTCAGTGGGAACGTGGATTTCGATTATGACCACCAAAGTAGCGTTCGTTACAGGCGGCCGCCGAAGTGGTTTCTCCAGTGGTTGAAAAAGACAATGGGTTAAGACAGTGCTTCAGAAGTTGAAGCCGAAGCGGCGCAGGAAAGGAGAGCTGTTTGAAACAAGTTAAAAGGTTGATGGGCCCTCTATTAAGATCGCATCTGTTCGATAGCATCAGTTAGGTCAAGTGACCTTTCATTCAGAAGCCGTTATTGTATACTGTTAGGCTGAATTTCACTAATGAGCGCGTCTGGAATTGCGTCGTTTTGTTCTTTGGTCGGCGACAAGTTAGAAGTTTCAAACTCTCTCTGATCAATATATCATTGGAAAGCATGTCGAAATCCCGGCGACTTATTTTGCATGTTACTGAGAGGTGGCCAACAAAAACATTGCATGACGGTTCCAAGTATGTCTCCCCAAGTTTTTCAATTGCGTCTTCGAACTTATTACCATCTGTAACGTATTCACAAACAAGCTGGAAATCTTAGATGATAAGAGTGTCGAATCTATCGTGTGTTGCAGTCTTTCTACGGCGGTTGAGTTGCTGGTGGATGTGTAATGCCATTAACCTCATTGTTTTAAATACGTTGTACAGCTTGGATCAGTATCGAGACGCTTTGATCGCAGATGTTCGAATTAAAATCGTTGAATAAATTGCTATACAAAGGATAAGCCAGCGACTGACAAAAACTGAACGGAGAAGAAATGTCGCCTGAAAACTAGGTATCATTCTTATGGTGACGGTCATAAGGCAGACGGGATCAGAATGTAATAGAATGGCTGGTTAATTAGCTGAACGGTGAGGTAGCTTGTTACACTCTCAACTCTGTGTAATAACGTGGAATTTGGCCAAATCGTTCTACATTTTGTCAACAATCCGAAGTATCATGAATATGCCCAATTTAGTCATGAGAAAAAACGCGTAACAAATCAGCTTGTTTCCAGTGCTAGAGAACGTGATTTCATATCGGGAACGTTCTTTTCCAACTTTTTAAAAGCATTTAACTGGGCATCACATGGCTTGCTTTCGAATGAAATTGAGACAGCATGAGAATAGGGGTTGACGGCGGGAACACCTAGATAGCTGATGACAGAACATTGCGCGCAAAATCTGTCACATACCTGTCATCTACCACAAGGGCTAGTGCCCGTATCACCACTACGTCCAATGTGCAGTATTGATTCATAGAAGAGGATTCCTGCCCATTACTCTCTTTGCAGCCGAAGAAAATCTGACACCCCCATGGTTTCAACCGGTCGCAAGCTTATCTCAGGGTCATTAAACTATAACTGTTGGGAATAGTCTCTTGGTGCCGACTATGGAAGTACTTCGTGACAAATTATGTACCGAAGTGTGTTGTTGCGGTGAGTTTCAAAACTGGTTGAGTATGTGGCTTCTGCCTAGTTTATCGCTATCGAAACAACAAAAGAAAATAGAAAGAAAGGGCTAAATGTATCAGGCACAAAGTAACACTTATTCGTTGAAACTGGCGACAATATTCTTCAGAATACTTCTGATCATATATTTGATCATTGTTCGAATGATGTAGTGGAACGGGGAGTTGGGGCAACAGCACTACGAAGCAAATACAAGGGCTCACAGTAGCTGTCCGCAGTAGATTCTAAAGCACTAATTCTGCTGCATATTGCAAGAAGATTCTCTCTATGATAACAAAGAGATTACAGCGAATTCGGTTTCTTTGGTGTGCTGAATGAACGTGAAAATAAATGTGCTCGCGTGTCACTTGGTGGAGATTCTGGCGATGACTTCATGATTCATAGTGCATCTAGCACAGTAAATATCATTGTTATCCCCGGACGACCGGTGGTTGTTCGAGCAACGCTCAGTTTTCTCGCAACGTCTATTGATACGCTGGATCCACGATAATCGCGTCTGTAAGTAACGAGCGTCTATAAATTCTGAGCCCGTCGAGCAACCAGTTTGGATCCAAAAAGGAAAATGGTCGTATTGGCGAGCTTCTTGTTAATATGGTGCTAATGTTCAAAAACAATATGATAAACCAAATAATCGAAGACAACAAACCTCGATATTGAATCCACCAAATACACAAGTCCCGAGATTAACGGTTCACGTAAATGTGACCGAATGCAAAAGTCACGTAATGGCGAAGCAGTCAGGCGAAAATGGAACCGTGGTTCATATAAACAAAGGTCCGGCAAAGGAAAGTAAGACAGGAAAAACTACGCAGAAACAAGGTTTACAAGTGAACAGCATCAAGATTTAATGATACATCAAGATCCGCATTCATCGGAGAAATGATTTGTCACGCGCGTAACTTGAGTGGTAGTGTTGTAATTAAACAGAAACTGTATCGAACGTTTTGAAATGAGCGCTGTGTATTTTTATCTCTGTTTCTTACTTTCGCAGATGACGTCACCCCCAACCGAAGATGAACGGTAGATGAGAGCAACCTTGGCCTTATGAACGGGCCTCTTTGTTTTGATCCGACGATGGTTGTACACATTGTTGCTTCGTGTTCCATGTTGCAATATACGTGCTCGCCACAGCTTGCATTGTCCTGATATTGTGTGGACTGTGTCACGGATGGTTTGCAAGTCCTTGCATTTCGGCCACTCATCACTGTACCTTGTCCGTTGTAGCTGTTGAGTGTCTCCGCTAGATTCCGTCAGTCGTCGATCGCAAACGTATTACATTTGGCGTCGCGGGCAGGATGTTGAGCAAAGATGATTTAAATCCCCCATGCGTGAAGAGCACATATGTGCAGCCAACGGTTGTGGAAAATCGTGGGAAGTTCCGGCCATCACTCAAACAACCGCACGTTTTCCATCCGGATAACGTCTTCGAAAGTTGCGAGTTCGCAGTTACCATCTACTTGACTGGCGTCCCTGAAAACAGCATGGGACATTACATTTCAAGTTTCCTGGGCGAGAAAGCGGCTAAAATGTTCCGCACGACAGGTGTCCGCCCCACAGCCCCAGCAGCAGTCATCTGGGAGACGCTGCGTCAGTTATTTGAGAAACTGCAACTTCCGAGAGAAATTTTTCAGCCGACGTCAAAAACCGGAGGAATCGGTTGACCGTTTTCTGGGAGATCTTCGAGAGCTGGCTTCAAAGGCCTTCAGACACTTGGCCCCCGTCGAGTGCGAACGAAACATTTGCAAGCGGTTCTGCATGGGCCTCCAAAATCGGGAGCTGCGAAACGAGTTCATACTCAAACGAGCAGAGAGTTTGTCGGTTACTCTGACGAAGGCGAGGGGTTGTGAGGCCATCGAACAGTTAGACGGGAAGCGGGCTGCAGAGGATTCAGTTTACTTGGCTTTCCGCCAACACTCCCTCACTCCAGAGCCGTTGCCTCGACGAAACCAACCAGCCGTCCCTGTGGGTGGGGAGTGCTGGTATTGCAAGCGGTTTGGCGGACGCGCACAACATTGTGGTCACAACCCACCGATTGGTTCGCAATCCCCAAAAGGTGAGTCCTTGACTTTGAATGAAGCACTATCTTCCGTTATCTCACCAAAATGTGTTAATATGTAACCCGTATCCGTTAGGGGTAGAATTAATAAGGAGCCGGTTCTATTTTTAGTCGATACTGAAGCCTCGTGCTCCTTGATACACTCGCGACTAGCAGCCAGGCTGACGAAGCACCGGACCGCTCCAGCAAATCCGGTGCGCTTGCTTGCCGCGAACAGTACCGAAATGCAGGTGGCGTCATCCCTATCCGCTAGTGCGTAGCTCGGGTCATTTAGTGAAGAGCATCAATTCATGGCATGCCCTCATTTGCAATGGAAAGCCGTTCTAGGAATGGATTCCCTGAGCCGCTTTGGAGGCGTGCTGAACCTAAAGGACTGTCAAATGACCATTGGGTCTTGCCTAGTGGATCTAGAGAAAGGTCGACCGGCAGATGTTTGTTCGACCGTGGATTCGAAAGCGGAAGCACACTTTGAAATTGAAGTACTGAACCCCCTCAGGTCAGACGGAAGCCTATTGCCGATGACAACACAGCTAATTCACTTGTTGTCTGAATTCAAGGATTTTTTGCTGGGTAATGACGCACCCGCCGCACCAACTTGGTTCAGCATGAGATCGACACCTCAGACCATCGGCCAATAAGACAGGCTCCACGGAGACTCCCCGCGCATTACGAACAGCATTTAGGTACGATGCTCACAGATATGCTCGAGAAACGCGTTATCCGCCCGTCTGTTTCACCGTGGTCATCACCAATTTTCTTGGTAAGAAAAAAAAATGGAACCCTGAGGTTGTGTGTAGACTACCGTAAACTAAATGAGATGACGGCTAAGGACTCGTTCCCCATACCACGTATTGATGCTACTCTAGACGCCCTCCATGGTGCGCAATGGTTTTCGGCTCTGGATTTAGCCTCGGGTTACTGGCAATTGTAGTTAAGACCTTCGGATCGAGGACAGACCGCGTCTGTAGTACCGTCAGGCCTCTACGAGTTCGAAACGATGCCTTTCGGTCTGGCAAATGCACCGGCAACGTTCTATCGTCTAGTTGGAACCAGTGCCGGAGAAGCTGATAGCCATCAAGAACTTCCCAACACCCAAGTCGAAGCGGCAACTGAGGTGTTTTCTCGGAATGGTTGGTTACGACTCGAAATTTATGCCGGGGTTCTCGCAGAAGACATATCCACTGTTTCAACTTCTGAGGAAGGACAGGAAGTTTGTATGGACCGAGGACGTGGAGGTAGCGTTCAACAAACTGAAACAGGATGCTGGGGGCATTCGACAGTGCCTAACCATCCCCAAACCAAATGAACCATTCACGGTGTTAGTTGGTGCGAGTGATATCGGAATTGGGGCAACTGTTTCACAACCGCCAGGGACAATTGAGTATGCCAGCCGAGTACTGACGGGAGCAGAGAGAAAGTATTCTACAACGGAGAAAGAATGCTTGGCTATCGTTTGGGCGTTGGAGAAGTGGAGGACCTATCTGGTTGCGACCATCTTCCATGTTGAGACCGACCACAAACCCCTGATCTGGCTGAAGACGGCGAAGGATCCGCGCGGACGAACGGCACGCTGGGCACTTCGGTTACAGGAGTTCAACTTCACTATCGGACATGTCAACGGCACGAACAATGAGGTACCTGATGCACTATCGCGACCGATACAGGAAAGTGAGCTGCCGACTGAAGCCATACCCGTGAACGCAGCATTGGTAGCCGATAAAGACCTCTTGGTCAATCAGCAGCAAGACCCTGGAGTACGCGAAGTATGTGAACATCTACTGGC
>QNGE01006823.1:0-11170 GCA_008508345.1 Paragonimus westermani
AGTGCATCCCAGAGAAGATGAGGATGAAAAACAAAATTCACACTAAACTACGAAAAGTCAGCCAGACCATTCGTCATATATTACCCCAACAAAGTTGAAGAAATGAATGGGTAGAAGATTGCGAACACCCGGGTTTCTGAAAAGAGGAGCGGATTAATTGTCAACGACTAGACTGTTGGCCGATAGGGTACGCACACAGCTGGTGGCATTCACTTCCGATAAGCCTATCACAGTGAAGGAAACCACGGACAACTGCGTATAACACAGATCACCTGTTGTTCCGCTCACATACAACGTACGCAATGTATGCGTGAATGAATAAGATCAGTAGGCGTATGGGTAGGAGGCCTTTGTGCTCCACCGACCAATATTACTTAGCCAACTGACTGGCTAGCATGAAAGTGAACCTTTATCTCTAGGAAAATAAACAGATGCCAGTGGTGAGCCAGAAACTGGGAAGAAGCATGTTGAAAATATAAGAGAAGTAGTTCAATATGGAAGTTCATTTCATTGTACCTCAGAGAGGAGGAAAAGTTAGGATGTAAATTTGGGCTGCGAATAAAACGAGACATTCATTATACCATCCACCAACCAAGCTGAAAAAAAGAATGGGTCGAAAGCCATCATGGCCAAGGTTCTGAAAAGGAGAGTGAGTGATTTTCCAAGCGACGGCGATCGGCACAGACCACACTTGGTGATTCATTCCAGATTGGGACGTGAAACACGAACGTTTGGAAAAGAAGTATTATAAACAGAAAACAACAACGTCCGTCACATCTACAGGTAACAACAATGATGTAACCATGGCTGGGACCGAGGATATCAAGTGCCCAAAATGGAACTCACCATGGGCGACGGTCATATGTTTTGCACGAACACAACAACCAAGTTTCACGCCCAATTCGCGTAGCAAGATGTACAACAACGACAGAACAGCCTCAATCAGGTCGGCAGGGGCAGCGTGAAAGAACTCATCATATAAAGTTTCATTGATACCGCTGGACAAAGTGGATATTTTCGAGAAGGTAGACGATGTCGTGTTAAGTAGTATGATGAGCTGAAAAGAAAACAAACGGAAAACAACCATATGCAAATTAAGTCAGTTGTCCGAGTTTGATAAATTTAGACAGTGGGCAGAACTGACTGATTCTAGAAAGTTACGATGTACAGACTCGGTTTTGAGTAGTTTCGTGAATCGCAAGCCTGAGGACTTATTGGACAAAACGCACTGGAATATGGTTGCGTTGGCGGGAGGCTGACGTCTATCAAGTGAAGAGCGACGAACCAGCTGCATAACAAACCGAATTACGTAACACTGACACTCACAGACGATCAGCTTGATTTTAACATCTGATTTCCGGACAGGCAACTAAAAAATAATGACGACACAAATTTCGAAAAAAGATGAGGGGTAGAACATACTACGTTTTGTGCATGAACATTTCACCTGCTTTGATCACTTGCTACAACGGAAATGATACAGAGCTATCTACGATTGGGTAACACAACAATCTCTGGCCCGTTTTTCTTGAGAACTCCGCACGAATACCAAGATTAATACCAGTAAGATCACTATATGACTGTGTCACTGGTACCCGTTATTGAACCTACTATCTTCGTCTTTTGTTACTAGGTCCGCTGATTACAAATCGTTTGCATCAGTTTCGTTGCAACAACTGATGAAAAGCAAGCGAAATGTTTCTGAGCACCTTGCATTCGGTAGGTAAACAAACTATCTGTGAGGTCGTAACTCACGTGGTACAGGTCAAACTACCAAACTGTTCCCGAATTGTCAGAGAGCAAGCAAACGACAGAGTTGATATGGAACACCACATTCGTGGACCACAAGAAACGCAAGTGACCAACGAGACCAGGAAGACCAGTAATCATTAATAACAATATAAAGATTGTAAAAAACATGATGAGATGAACCAAACCATTAACAGGATTTAGGACATGTGCGGATTTAACTACAAGGACAGTAACCCGACTGCAAGCGATTAAACCGATGACGACATAATTGAAAGTCGCATAAACACATACTATCAGTAACAAGCTCCTTATTCAGAGGAACCTACTGAGCAGCATATTTCTCAAATCATGAAATCTGTGCTCATCCACAGAACACATTCAACCAAAAATTAATGAGTTCGGTCCACATGAAAATCGTTACCACAGAGTTAAAATATATACTCCGAGTGAATAGGAACAAGTCAAGTAACATGATGACAGTAGTGTGCCAGATATTTTGAACAGCTTTTTGGATGATGGAAGCATAGAATACGGCAAATAAAAACGAACGTATTCAGAATACTGTAGAAGGCTAAGTAACAACAACCTTTTCCGTGGATATTGTTAGACTTCCAAACTCTTTCACTTCGGTTTCAGCCAATTCTGCCAGAGAGATCCATATGGGCAGAGTGCGGATGTCACAAATATCTGGAACACAAATGATTAGCTGACCGTGGGCTGGTTCGACAATTTACCTTGTAAAAGCTGTGCCCAAGCTGAGCTAAGCAGTTCCGAGAGATGAAGGCGTAACAGGATGCGCAAGTGTTTCAGGCAGAGCTGCAGTTCAGAAACAGGAGTAAATGGGAAAAAAAGCAACGGATTGTGTAAGTACACGGAAACCAGTTTGGGCAGATGACCCACTTTAGTGGTTGAAAACTAAAATAACGCTCACTTGATGTAAATCCTTGTCGGTTTCGGTTTGACTATCGCTTACGGCTGTTGTTTGCTTCACACATCGACAAAGTGCATGAAACAAGGCTATAGGTGGAGGAGTGGTCTGACGATCTTCGCAGTTCTCAAACCATAGATTAATATTCACCTGAATTTAAAAAAATGGCGAAAAGTAATGTGCGAATCGATTGTATGAAGGTACATCTAGAAGTTCTACAACGCAAAGTACTTGTTTGTTACACGGCAAACAAGATCACAGTATTCACGAACATTGCGGTTAGTGGACGAACAGACTTAAGACGAAGAAGAGAAATGGTGACTGAAACTCGAAGTTGTGCCTTGATTAAACAGTTTCACTATCACTGAACCACCTCGAGAACTATTAGCAAAAACGTTCACAAAAGTCGTACGCACAACCGACGGGGCCCTCGTTCACTCACTACAGAGAAAACCAGTGGCGCAAGGATGGTGTATTCACCGAATGGAACGAGTCGCACGTTTCGACAATACACTCACTTGCATATAACAGCAACTCAGGTGTGATGTCGGACTGCTCTCTAATGTTTATTGTATTTTCTCCCGATTAACTTGACAGGGCAATATTTAAATCCGCATGACTACCCACAACCAACATAGGTTGCTCGTTAATCAACACCGAAAAATTTCAATTTGTAAGACGCAGTGTACTAAAGAAGTTCGTTCGTGGTTAATCAACATCACACTCGGCACTACATATACATCGGTGAGAAATTAAAAATGACGTAGTTCACCGATGTCGATTCTACTGAGAGGAATGCTGTGTGATTTTCCATCCAGTCGGAACGTATACTTCTGCATTCCTCTTGATTATTTCAGGAAACTTACAATTGTGCGCAGAGAATATCCGTTTTGATTTTGAAAAACTGTTCTACATACAAACTGACACTAGGCCTCAAGCCGACGGATATTTTTTAGGAATGATTGAAGGGTAACCGTCTAACGTTATTGTTGGTGCAAGCCTTTATCAACCGTTTACAGATTACATTTCAGTTTCTACCAATGGTACTCATTTTCTGATAAGTGAGATTTTTTAAATCCCGTCCGTCGAAACACTGCAATATTACGAAAGGTCTTACTCGCGAACGGATAACACGAGAAGTTTGTCGACATTCACAGCGAAACCGATCAAGACTAACATACGTACAATCATAAGGAGACGGATATTACTGGCTGCCCATCAAAGGTGGTTACATCACAGCTCAAGAAGGTCGTAAATGGTGGTCTGGATTGCCTCGCTGAGTTGTGTCTGTTGCTTTCAACCAAGAATACTGTCCAGCTTGCTCATGTTTGTATCTTAAAGAAACGCTCTGTCTCTCAAGAATGATCACTTACAGTTGCGGTGACATTTAGATAGGCAGAACAAATCGGTGGCTGGATGATTGGAAATGAGCCAAGGTGGTTGGCGTGCGCGATTACACAACAGACGATAACAACAGAGCACACAACCAGAAACTCGACCTTAGTTATTGCAAATCACATCATGGAGACATGTCACGTTGTTAACCAAGTCAACTCGTTTGAAAATCAAGATTGCTGGCGTTTTCTGAGACAGAACTTACCAACATTCGTCGTTCAACTTTATATGTGCATAAAATGTTGACTTAGGCAAATTGCCTGTCTTGGAACTGATAACAACCGTTCGTCTCTTGTGAAGCCCGGAAGATAACTTTTTCTGTTGTTGCTATCTGCATGTAATACGAAGTCTAACGTTTAGCGTTTGTGACTGGTAAAAACAAACGAAACCTTAATTTCTCGTGATAATATGCTTCACTTCGATATTAGTGAACTAGATCAAGAGAACCCAGGGTTTAACAAGGAGAAGTGAGCGGAGGTTAGCTAGGGAAACACGATAAGTGATAGCTATTTCAGCCGGCCATGACAGAAAACTTCGTCTGGTTATGAAGCAAACACGGGAATCCACCGGACCGGGTCAAAATGATTTCAAGAAACTCAGAAGCCTTGAGTAGAAAGTTTGCTAGATAAAACCAGCCAGTGGCGGAAGGTCACGAGCTACCTCACCGTTGCCAGAATCTTGAATGCAACCTCTGGACCACATCGAGACCGGATATCCATCAAGCGTTCGTAGATCGAGAATAGCGGATGAGGTTCATTTGGTTTCATTCTTTTGGAACAGGGTCCCGGAGTCGGTGCAATGAACGTGGGCAACAGGACGGCAGAAAGGTGTGGAAGAGCGACGAACAGGTCCAGCACACGTCCATAACCGGCAGAGAGTGATGTGAGAAATTCTTCGGCTTTCAAACAGCCAAGCGGGGTTGGGACGAGATAGAGACGAAGAACAATCATTATTAGTCAGAAAAGGGGTCAGATTTTTGCCATAGAAGCAGCTGAAAACTAATATTTCACAGAAGATTGAAAGCATTTTTAAACGATTGCCGACCTACATATCCCGTAGTGCTGTAAATGCCTCAGAGGTATGACAAGTCCAAAGGAGAGCGGAAGGGTACAATATCTCACCGAGCTGCTGAATGCACTCTGCCATCAGTTTTTTCGAGACAGGAAACGACAGAAGATTACCGGACAAATTTTGGCACATCTGTTCGAAACATCGCACACCGATGTCGTACAATAGTTCGTGCGACGCAGACTTGACCGGCCGGTTTTGGACAGTTTCCCAACCGGTTTCACGTGACAAACGAATGAGTTGTCTATGAACACAAACAGCCAAGAGCATTACAAATTGGAGCGAACTGAAACACAAAGACCCGAATTGTGTGAAGATGAGAGGTAGCTATTATGATACATATAAGCAATTAGCTACCACAATCGACACATGAATTGGGCAGGTAAGTGATTTTTTTCCAATGGTATCCACAGGGAACATATAAAAACCACGAGTGTGACCACTGATAAGAAAATCATAATATATACTTCATGTTTGTGAACTTTTCAGTCACATGACCGAACAGGTCACCAACTACAAATGAACTCAGCAGGTTACAGCTGACGGGTTCATTGTGCGCAGTAAAACATGGAAATGTGAAAACACACGTTAATCCAGAAACCAAAATCACTATACCGAACTGTGAACGCACTTAACAGCGCATTCAAATCTGAGACCGACGATTGACCAGTCATGGCGTTCACTTAAAGACTTGACATTTTGTACATCTTTCGATCCAAGCGCGGCAGCTGTGGAACGAGCGTCTTCAAAGAGAGCATCGAAAAGATTCTGTACCGTGGCACAATTGTCACGGCAGGCCTGATCGACTTTTTCATTCACTTTCACAGTTTTGTATTCGCAGGACAAACATGCGCCTCCGAGACACCGTTTTGATCCAGTCATCCATGTGGGCAGTACTAGAAGTGTAATATGAAAACATAGATTAGACAAAGAAGGATAGGAATCTTTCGAGGTCTTCGTCAGAATGTAACATTTAGGGAGCAAGTTGACGCGTCGACTAGCGAAACATCACAGTGCATTTAAGAGATTATCCTGTCGTGCACGTTGCACATTACTCAACAACGCCAATGACAACTAGAAAAGAAAGACGCGCGTGCTGAAATTACTGGCAGCCCACAACATCTCGAAGACCGGGAACGAAGAGGAGCAATCGCATACGTAGTAGACATGATGAGACAACGCAAATGAACAATATGTAATAGGTTTCTAGTGACCTTATAAGTAACTAGCTGACACTTGACATCATCATTTCCATATGTCGTTTTATATCACACGAATAACACCACACAAAAATTGTCGACTAAACGGCGATAGCCACCGTTTATAAACCGCATTGCTCCTTTCAATGGACCTTACGATACTGAACATCGTTTTGTACCTCAATCAGATTCAGAGTAGCTGAACGACCCACGATACAGAGTGATAAGCTGAAAACGGATGAGCAAAGAATCTAAATCTGAATATGCAAACGGTTAGCGCAGCCTACCTTACAGACTATCGGGATTACAACATACTTCCTGTAATAGGATTTTGTTTCGACAAGTAATTATCCCTTCAACTGTTGATCAGAGTTGAAAACTTCATCTCAAGAGCATAAAGCTAATGATGAAGCTTCACACCACCAACACATTTTCTTCACAGCGATGTTGACATTCTTGTCATAAAAACTACGACAAAAAGAAAGTAGACGAAAATGAAGTTACATAATTAATGAACAAATGAAGTGTGTCTCTATTAGTAGAAGTGGTGGAATGCACGGCGCACTTATCGCACGGAATCTCAAATTGCATGAGTCTGCTATGAGTCGTGGCCACGGCACTTACAAGCTGTAAACACTGAGACTGTGAGGTAAAAGCTGAGGACAGAAGAGGGTTTGCAAGAAGCAACTCTGATACAACTCGACTCACTAAAGACGCACATACGAGCTACATATGACTGAACAATAAAAAGATAACATTAACCATACGCAATTCGGTCACCCCTATTCTCTATGTTTAACCGAAAGCTAACTGAGCTTTGAGGTCCTCATCACAATAAGCCAGAGGTGCCAAATGGCACTAACCTATAAATGCGGATTTTTTCTCTTCACATCAAACACAAATGGAAACAAGATATCCGAGAAAGATATAGTATAATTAGAATGAATATCCGACTTACACGATTTGCATTCGACCTGCTCCGATTTGCTCACATTTATGACTCGGTACAGATTGGGAACCAGAGTGACACGATGCTTGGTCTGTAGCTGGGCGATCTGCTCAATTTGATCACATAAACGTTTTGTATGCTGAGCGAGGGTGTTGCAAAGCTCCTGCGAATATCGGTGACCCCACAATGTGTTGATAGAAAGAGATTAGAGAGGACATGACATACATCCAAACATGAGGCATGTAACATTCGTGATCATGGAAGTTACGTCCACTATTGTGAATCTTATAGTAAGGAATAGTACTGATGCATTCAACATACAAACAGCAAGAATACGGACAGTAGTAGGGAGGGTAAAACAGTCAGACGGTCAGCATGCACAAACGACCTAGTCATTTACAAACAGCGGAATCACAAACAGGATCAATACAGAATATGACGGTGTTCAATAGAAGGTGACCCAAAAGCCCGACAAAAACAATTACTTACGGTTAATAAAAATACTACTTGACAGAGTTTACGTGATTTCCACGTCAGGAAAGACCCTAATCATGTGGTCATCAAATGAGGATTGATAAAATAGTTGTCGTGACTCCACTTAAAACGATTGGGCAATGTGAACAATACTCATATGCGGGTGTGGCCGAGCGTTTGAATATATACTTCCTCAGTCATGCCCAATATGAAACCAACGGCGCAGTTGTCAACAGGGCTGCTTCATGAAGGCTTGGTCGCAGTTCTAGTCCCATATGTTCTTAGGATACACACTAGTGACACGCTCTAACAACTGATTGGAAAAACCATGGGACTGCGATCCTTGCGATCAGTCGTAAGTGATGGTCAACTTACAAGTAACAGACACCAGGTACGTGAAAGTACAAGCTGCGATTACACCCGGAAAACGTTTCATAGTAAATCCAGGTGGATAATTTTTTGAAGCTCAGGAACGTTTTTTAATAAACGAAGGTGATTTTCCGGTAGACAGTGAGCAAATGAGTGAGGAGGATGGGAAATAACCGCTGAACATGAGATCAAACACTGAAGCCAAGAATAACGCACAAGTAAGAGCATATGGTAAGAATTTGGACAGAAAAACAGAACTTCGTCGTATACGTTTTGTGATGACAGAACTATTTTTGGAACGAACGACTAAAGCGTGTAGTTGTTAGACTGGATCTTACACCAGTATTTTGGACTGGTGGATGGAAGTGCCAGTGCCCATAAAAGCCACTGCACGGAGTGATAGTACAGTAATGGTCTTTATTAAGCTATCTAGCGACAGACACCCTAACAGGAAGTGATACGGTTTTATTGAGCTGAAACAACTAGTCTTGCTAATTCAGAATGACGGGATCCAGTTGGAAATCTGCCCAACAAGGACATCAAAGAATTCGCACTCTCCTACATTTAACACCGGGAAAACCAGAATGGTGCAATCTTGCGAGCGAAAGGCGCATAGCAGAAAGACACTGAAAAGCCACCCGACAAATAGCACACGTGATACATCAAATAAACCACCCACAGATTAGTATTCAAAACGACATTCGTCTGATCATCGCGTATACCTATATCTGTGGAAAGCACAGTATACTCACATCAAGGTAATGGGGATAACGATCAACCGGACGCGGCAATGTGTGGGCAACGGAAACTGACAGAAGTTCATCCAACGAAAAATACGGTAGACTGTAACGGTGTTCTGTAGACTGACGATCACGCAGCCTGGAGAACACATCATGAGGACACGGCGGTTCCACTGTGGGAAACGTTAACAGAAGTAAATGAGACAAGAAGAAGAAAGATGAAATGAGTCGCTAACATTCCCTCTAACTCTAAAGACGAGTGACAGTTGAACAGTATCGATGAAATTGGGACTAGTTTACTTGTTTCGTTGTCAATCATTAGAATGAAGTTAGGAATCGAGGACACATACAAGACAGAATGACCATCAAACAGATGAAATACGAACGTAAGAGACAAGACTGTTACTGACGATCACTAGCTATCTAAACGCTGCACTCGAATTTTACTTGGTTAAACACAGACAGTTGTTAAACGACCAGTTGACAGCAGGTAAATCAGCCAGTTGATATAGAAACGTATTCAGTCACTATTCTGATTAGTCGGAGGGACTGATAAATCAGATGACCGTTAATTGTTTGATCGCAAAATAATGCAACACCGGGAAGTGCGAGGTTACATTACATCTAATTCACTATACTCCAGCCCCCGAATAGGAAGGCATACACAGGAATCTAGGTCACTAACGACGCTATTCTTATTCGGGCACACACAGTCTGATAGCATCCATCTCCGAGATATACTGACAGCAAATACACTAAAATTATGTACAGGGTTACCACGTTAAGGTCATTGCAAAATTAGCAAACTCAAACTTTCGGGACATCAGTTATTATCAAAAACACAGACAAAGCCGAATACCATTTCGAACCATCCGTATAGGGAAGAGAGATTCAATCATTCAAAATTATGCTTTACACACCTGTACAGAGATAATCGCTTTTTAATGTCCTACTATTGACACTGAAGGAATGTTTTGTAGAAGCATAGAAAGTCAAGCAAAATCATCACTCTAAAAGGTCGAACAGTATCGGGAAAACAGAAGCACTTGGAGATCGGCTAGAGTTTAGTGTAGTCTGACATTTTTTATATAAGAAGCTGATGAGACTGATGAACAACGATCTCCTCTGGCATCCTTCAGCTTGCTGTAGTTGAATCTGCTAATAAGCCTATCAGCGTCCGAAAATATTACGTGGAATGATTGTTTCGGCGTTTTCCGGTAACTCTTACAATTTCCGTTTTTTCTGTCACACGTTCCAATATCTCATTCTTTTTAGCTAAATCCATTCTATATCTACCGAAAGAGATCAAGGAAAATCGAATTCGATGGTTGTGTTATACCTTCTCACATTTGACAAATTTCACAACCGGAGAAGGTATCTTTCAGTTTTCTTAAATTCCCCATTACCTTGGAAACCACGCTCAATTGTTCCCAGTGTGAACTGTTCAAGTTGCAAAACTGGTAACACCAGCCGTTTTCCGAATTGGAATAACGAACAGTCAGCCTCATGACTTAGAGTGAGAGAGAGAGAGAGTGCATACACACACACACGCGCGAACAGGTTGCGTTCAGTATACCATAATACAACCACCTAAAACCCACATCTAATATAGGTTGAAATATATCCGCTTGGCAAACGAAGCAGTGATGTGAAGATATTATAACGAGTTTAGTACAAAAAGTTGTAAGATTAGCAAAAAACAAGCCAAAACGAAAGTAAAATTAATCACAAAAAACGTCAAGCCCACGTTGACAGATGAAAACAACCAAGATTAGGTTAGACAGAGCAAAATCGTGGTTAACTGAATCACACATACTATCGGCTGTACTTCCTCTCTTCAAAGCCTGACTACGAAGAGTTGAACTCGAAGTAGCTGAGGGACAACGAACTTGACTACTAACAACACAGTGAGCATTGTGTAGGTGTCACCTGCTAGGCTGAGGTCACGTGATCAAATTCATCAACATCATCACAGAAAGCAATACATCAGTGGTTCACACTAATGCTTAACTGCCACACGACCACGAAGAAAAACCAAACCCTATATAGGAAGGGAGAGAAGGAAAAAAGAAGGCGACGGGAAGGGACCTAATCACTGGAAATAACCACGTCTATACTCAAACATTCAACATCAAGGTGCCTACACCTTGCAAACAAACAACCCGCCTGCAAGTGAGAGTAAGGCGTCATCAGCAAGACAGCTTCCTTACGGCCTTCACTGCCCCGCGCCATTAAATGCACTCACTTCACAGACAAATCGGCCAAACAACAACAACATTCACGCCACTGAGCTCGA
>QNGE01006823.1:11261-27821 GCA_008508345.1 Paragonimus westermani
TCGAGCTCAGTGGCGTGAATGTTGTTGTTGTTTGGCCGATTTGTCTGTGAAGTGAGTGCATTTAATGGCGCGGGGCAGTGAAGGCCGTAAGGAAGCTGTCTTGCTGATGACGCCTTACTCTCACTTGCAGGCGGGTTGTTTGTTTGCAAGGTGTAGGCACCTTGATGTTGAATGTTTGAGTATAGACGTGGTTATTTCCAGTGATTAGGTCCCTTCCCGTCGCCTTCTTTTTTCCTTCTCTCCCTTCCTATATAGGGTTTGGTTTTTCTTCGTGGTCGTGTGGCAGTTAAGCATTAGTGTGAACCACTGATGTATTGCTTTCTGTGATGATGTTGATGAATTTGATCACGTGACCTCAGCCTAGCAGGTGACACCTACACAATGCTCACTGTGTTGTTAGTAGTCAAGTTCGTTGTCCCTCAGCTACTTCGAGTTCAACTCTTCGTAGTCAGGCTTTGAAGAGAGGAAGTACAGCCGATAGTATGTGTGATTCAGTTAACCACGATTTTGCTCTGTCTAACCTAATCTTGGTTGTTTTCATCTGTCAACGTGGGCTTGACGTTTTTTGTGATTAATTTTACTTTCGTTTTGGCTTGTTTTTTGCTAATCTTACAACTTTTTGTACTAAACTCGTTATAATATCTTCACATCACTGCTTCGTTTGCCAAGCGGATATATTTGAACCCATATTAGATGTTTGCATTAGTGTGAACCACTGATCTATTGCTGTCTGTGATGTTGTTGATGATGGTGCTTTTTTACCAAATGACTTTTCCTTCTGGCTATTTTCGGTGCTTTATCTACACACTAAATAATAAGCGGAGGAGATAATTTGCCTAAACTGGATTATCAAGATGTCAGCACCCCAAACTTGAAATAAAATTTAGTGTACTGGGTTATGTTGAGTGTTGAAGCCTACTGGATTGTTTCTATTTAACCTGATGCCACGTTACTGTTGTTTGTTGGTTTCTGCAGGCGCTTTTGGTTAATTAAATTCTGTATCTCCTCACCATAAACGCAGTGCTTATAGACTTTAGCAAGACTGTTGTTCATTTGCTCGGCATTTGGTCACAATTAGACTATCCAAAAGGTCGGTTTTGAAGGTTAGTTATCATAAATCTTTGGCGGCTGCCACCAATAATTTCGGGAGTTGAATTACCCCTATTCCAAAGGTGAATTAACCGCAACGTTACATTGTACGAGTACTCCTGGCTTGGTTAGAGATTTTTCCCGTTTTCAAAAGATGCTTTGAAACCCACGGTCTCCACTTATGATAATCGCATTCCATGTATGTCGTATTCAGACATTGATGCAATTGTTGAGATGAGTCTTATCAATTAGTAAAAGTTGGTTGACTCCACTGTGTGCACTCTAAGTCATGATAACCTGCCTGCAAAACATCTGTAGGATCCTGGTAACCTTGCGTCGGTGCTTCTCGCCGCATTCTCTTTTTTGCTCTAGCGAGTTCCCTGTCGGAATTTTGCTTCTTCGCTGCTTGCCATGGTCCATATTCCGTTTGCCAGTTTGGCAACCCAAGCATCTACTGGACCGTTCGTCGAACGCAGCCAGTGATGGTGATCATCGCACTCTGCTGGACGTACTGTATGGCAAACTGAAGAGTCATTTGGTTTTCCTTGAAAATGCGAACGAGGTTGAAATGGCAGGACATTGTGGTTCCATGCAGTGGGTTCTCAACAGTTTTCCTAGTTGGTGATTGATTAGCCACATTCGCTGCTTTCCTCTGTTTACTAGCCCTGAACCAATCGCTCTGTTGGAAATCTCTATTGGTTTATGTCAGTCAGATTTCCGGTTTCGTTGTTGTCTGTGCACGCTTGTTCAGTCGTGCTCCGTGTTTCGTACCTGTTGATGTTTTTGTTTCAACGCCGTGATTACTCAAACGATCATGTCGCAAGTGCCAAATTTGTCAATCTCTAACTTATAGCTTCTATGACTGATGCCCATCTATGAACAAGTGTTCTAACATAACAATCGTTGTGTGACACCGTTTACAGTACACGTATTTCCATACCGCTAATGTTTTCTCTGCTAGTTTGGTATTTCTAAGTTCAATTCCAATGTAACTGCAACGGTATGTCTTCATTGTTTTCCAAGAGTTATACAAAGCGTGGTCAATCTCCTTGGGGACCTCGAAACAATGATTTCACGAAGCGTCTTTAATGTGAACCAATCATCTGGCGCTCTTAAACGCACACTTCAACAAGAAACGGTACGTTTACTTCCTTTTTTGGCCGTCAGCGAATGTCCACACTTCTATCCTGTTCTAGATAGTTGCGTGATTTTACGGTGTCTTGACTGCTACTCACGTCTAGTCGACAGTCATCACAATTAAAGTCTAGTTGTCCAACAAAATGAACTTCATCCAACCACCCTTCGATACTCCTCTCAAACCTGTTTGTGACAATACCGAAAGTGGAGTAGTTTGAGCTTTGCATCTAGTTGACCTGACTGACTGATTGTGGATTTTAGTTGGCTTATTCAGACTAGAGACGTTACACTGCTAATAACCACAGTTACTTTTCGCTTACGAGCTGTCCTTAAGTCATGAATTCCCATCCATTTTTAAGCACATCTCTATTGATCACCTTTTCTCTCCCCACGGTTTATATTCTAAAGCGACCTCTGTATTTTGCTCTTCCTATGCATTGGATTTTGTTCCCTATCGTTATTGTGCAAACTTTCTGACATTGAACTGGTAGAGGTGATAAACGCATTTTCCCCTATCTCCCCTGACGGTTTCCTTGGTTTTCTGAAAATCTCCTTAAGCATTCCATTTTTTTCCACACCATACATGCGTATGCATTCACTGTAAGGTGCACAGTCCTTAATATGATTACCTGCGGTTTTTCCACCGGCGAGCTGAATGAACGTTCACTCTCAGCTCAATCTGTTTCCAACTTTTGATAATTTTGATACCTACGTGTTGTTGCACTGTTGCATACCGGCAGGTTGATGCCTTACTCGATATATACAACTGGCGGGAACACACCCGACGACTACAATCCTACGTCCATTTATGGAATCAACACCGCTTGTCAACTGTGGCCTTCGAGCCTCTCACTTCCGGTGCGTTTGTGTTTCCTGTTTTGTTCGTACCGCCATCTGCGTACAAACTTCACGTTGTCTGTAGCTTAGGCCTGTCAGTTGCCCTCCGTTCTGATCTGTCGTTTCTCGTCTGATCCGATCTGAATTTAATTCGTGTGAATACCGTTGTCACGTTTCAGCATCGGAACTCTACCAGTAATATAAACACGGTGCGTACATTAGGGTGCAGCGAGTTCGAACGCTGTGGGCCACAGCAAAACCTTACAGTGAATGGGTAGCTTACCAATTAATTGAGTTCATAACTTGATGGAGCATCACTACTAATTACGTTTTCAAACTCGCATGCGTTGTTTTTCACTGTACAAAAAGGCCTCCAATAACTCGCGGCCTAAGTGGTTTTCGCAAAGCTTTTCACTAATTTCGCTTTATGTGAAACAGATCATAAGTGTGCCTCACGTAGTATAATTGCATTCGTTTAACCTGTTGATCGTTCGTCGATTGTTCGATTGAAGCTGAATCCGTATCTGCAATCCAGCTAGAGTTACTTGCAACCATTTTAACGAGGCCGCTATTTGTACACAACCATGCGTGCCGTGGATACGACAAACTCAAAAAGGTGACACTGCCCGAATCAGTCTCAAGCTTTTATCTTACTAGGATTTTTTCTACCGCCAGGTGACATAGCACGTCACTTGTTGGCTGATTATTGTCAGACCTGTCATGTCGTCCCCGTTAACCATCAACACTACTGTTTTGGGCTTGACCAGAATGTGCTGTGGCTCGAGTCACCGCCTTTCTCAACCGTTACGTGGAATACCCGGAAAGAAAAAGTTATTGAAAGAGTATGAAACCAATGAAAAAGACTAAGCGACGTAACTAGAAGTAACATAATTTCACGTGCGCTGTTGACTGTGACAGATTCCCATATCGGATAGCGTTTCTAAACAGCAATTTGATCACGAAAATTAGCCTAAAGGCTGATCGGGAAGCTTGGTTATTAAGAAAAGTTAAGGAAATGGAAATGGCTTTTGCTTCAGGAAACACTGACAAACTGTTTAAACTTATCCGTGCCACTGTTCCCAGGTGACCATCTGTCAATGAAGCTATCAGCAAGACAGATGACACACTCATCTATGATAAGTCTAGAAGGTTAGAGCGGTGGGCGGAACACTTTGAGGGTCAAAGTGTTCTACTGCGTTGCCACCACAAACTTGTGGTGCCATGGTCGGTAGACATGGAACCAGCCACTGAAACTGAGGTCTGCAATTGCATTGCGGCTGTCAAGCGTAATAAGGCTGCTGGTTTAGATGACCTTGTGCCGGCCCTTTTAAAAAAAGGGGGAGAGGCGTTAGTAGAGGTTTTGACTCATTTGTTCCAACTGGTGTGAACGACGGAAACTATCCCCTCGAGTTGGGATCACTCGACAATAGTTCCTATATATACAACGAAGGTATCAGGGGCTCTTGCCAAAAACCATAGGGAAATGAAGTAGTGCGGCAGATTTACGAATTTTTTTTAGATGAGATCCAAATGTGAAAAGTCAGGGCTTCGGCTGGATTCGAACCAGCGACAGACACAACATGCCTCAACGTGACAAGCGCTCTACCAGCTGAGCTACGAAGCCACACCGGGAGCTCGGAAATTTCACACTTGGACTCTGTTACCCACCCGTCCCACTGTCTCATATGGAATCCACCAAATGATTCAGGGGATCGACTGCCCCGGCAGGATTTCTCAAACAGTTCACGTTAGAATCCACCAACGCCACTGCTGAACACAGAAATTGTATTACTAATAAGTAGTGTGGCAGATTTATGATTTTTTTAGTAGAGCGCTTGCCGCGTTGAGGCATGCTGTGTCTGTCGCTGGTTCGAATCCAGCCGAAGCCCTGACTTTTCACATTTGAATCTCATCTAAAAAAATTCATAAATCTGCGAAACCTGGCCACTCAGGGTAGAAGACGTGAACCGTCTTCAGGTAGTTGATCACCGATGTCTGTGTTCAATCGCTCGTATCGGGTGGCACCAGCGTGTAAGTAACGAAGAGGTTAGAAAGCGGGTGTTTGGTAGTGATTGCCAAGCGAATTCTTTTGTCCAGTCTCTACGTTTGCACAGGCTTAGATGGTTAGGTGGTCGTCTTCCACACCGGGCACTGTTCGCTGACACTGCCAGAGACTGGTGTAAGGTGCGAGGTGGACAGATAATGACCTGGCGTAGGGCAGTGAAGTCGTTCCCCAAGGGGTTGGCCACTGTAGATCGAGTTCGTCTCCCGGGCTGGGGTCCTCGTGACTCACAGAGTCGGTAGTTGGAGACTTTAGGTGAGATGGTGGCTAGTCGAGCTCAGTGGCGTGAATGTTGTTGTTGTTTGGCCGATTTGTCTGTGAAGTGAGTGCATTTAATGGCGCGGGGCAGTGAAGGCCGTAAGGAAGCTGTCTTGCTGATGACGCCTTACTCTCACTTGCAGCTGGGTTGTTTGTTTGCAAGGTGTAGGCACCTTGATGTTGAATGTTTGAGTATAGACGTGGTTATTTCCAGTGATTAGGTCCCTTCCCGTCGCCTTCTTTTTTCCTTCTCTCCCTTCCTATATAGGGTTTGGTTTTTCTTCGTGGTCGTGTGGCAGTTAAGCATTAGTGTGAACCACTGATGTATTGCTTTCTGTGATGATGTTGATGAATTTGATCACGTGACCTCAGCCTAGCAGGTGACACCTACACAATGCTCACTGTGTTGTTAGTAGTCAAGTTCGTTGTCCCTCAGCTACTTCGAGTTCAACTCTTCGTAGTCAGGCTTTGAAGAGAGGAAGTACAGCCGATAGTATGTGTGATTCAGTTAACCACGATTTTGCTCTGTCTAACCTAATCTTGGTTGTTTTCATCTGTCAACGTGGGCTTGACGTTTTTTGTGATTAATTTTACTTTCGTTTTGGCTTGTTTTTTGCTAATCTTACAACTTTTTGTACTAAACTCGTTATAATATCTTCACATCACTGCTTCGTTTGCCAAGCGGATATATTTGAACCTATATTAGATGTGGGTTTTCGGTTGTTGTATTATGGTATACTGAACGCAGCCTGTTCGCGCGTTTGTGTGTATGCACTCTCTCTCTCTCTCCAAGTCATAAGGCTGACTGTTCGTCATCCCAATTCGGAAAACGGCTGGTGTTACCAGTTTAGCAATTTGAACAGTTCACACTGGGAAAAGTTGTGCGTGGTTTCCAAGGTAATGGGGAATTTGCGAAAACTGAAAAATACCTTCTCTGGTTGTGAAATTTGTCAAATGTGAGAAGGTATGACACAATCATCGAATTCGATTTTCCTTGATGTCTTTCGGTAGATATAGAATGGATTTACCTTAAAAGAATGAGATATAGGAACGTGTGACGGAAAAAACGGAAATTGTAAGAGTTACCGGAAAACGCCGAAACAATCATTCCACGTAATATTTTCGGACGCTGATAGGCTTATTAGCAGATTCAACTACAGCAAGCTGAAGGATGCCAGAGGAGATCGTTGTTCATCAGTCTCATCAGCTTCTTATATAAAAAATGTCAGACTACACTAAACTCTAGCCGATCTCCAAGTGCTTCTGTTTTCCCGATACTGTTCGACCTTTTAGAGTGATGATTTTGCTTGACTTTCTATGCTTCTACAAAACATTCCTTCAGTGTCAATAGTAGGACATTAAAAAGCGATTATCTCTGTACAGGTGTGTAAAGCATAATTTTGAATGATTGAATCTCTCTTCCCTATACGGATGGTTCGAAATGGTATTCGGCTTTGTCTGTGTTTTTGATAATAACTGATGTCCCGAAAGTTTGAGTTTGCTAATTTTGCAATGACCTTAACGTGGTAACCCTGTACATAATTTTAGTGTATTTGCTGTCAGTATATCTCGGAGATGGATGCTATCAGACTGTGTGTGCCCGAATAAGAATAGCGTCCTTAGTGACCTAGATTCCTGTGTATGCCTTCCTATTCGGGGGCTGGAGTATAGTGAATTAGATGTAATGTAACCTCGCACTTCCCGGTGTTGCATTATTTTGCGATCAAACAATTAACGGTCATCTGATTTATCAGTCCCTCCGACTAATCAGAATAGTGACTGAATACGTTTCTATATCAACTGGCTGATTTACCTGCTGTCAACTGGTCGTTTAACAACTGTCTGTGTTTAACCAAGTAAAATTCGAGTGCAGCGTTTAGATAGCTAGTGATCGTCAGTAACAGTCTTGTCTCTTACGTTCGTATTTCATCTGTTTGATGGTCATTCTGTCTTGTATGTGTCCTCGATTCCTAACTTCATTCTAATGATTGACAACGAAACAAGTAAACTAGTCCCAATTTCATCGATACTGTTCAACTGTCACTCGTCTTTAGAGTTAGAGGGAATGTTAGCGACTCATTTCATCTTTCTTCTTCTTGTCTCATTTACTTCTGTTAACGTTTCCCACAGTGGAACCGCCGTGTCCTCATGATGTGTTCTCCAGGCTGCGTGATCGTCAGTCTACAGAACACCGTTACAGTCTACCGTATTTTTCGTTGGATGAACTTCTGTCAGTTTCCGTTGCCCACACATTGCCGCGTCCGGTTGATCGTTATCCCCATTACCTTGATGTGAGTATACTGTGCTTTCCACAGATATAGGTATACGCGATGATCAGACGAATGTCGTTTTGAATACTAATCTGTGGGTGGTTTATTTGATGTATCACGTGTGCTATTTGTCGGGTGGCTTTTCAGTGTCTTTCTGCTATGCGCCTTTCGCTCGCAAGATTGCACCATTCTGGTTTTCCCGGTGTTAAATGTAGGAGAGTGCGAATTCTTTGATGTCCTTGTTGGGCAGATTTCCAACTGGATCCCGTCATTCTGAATTAGCAAGACTAGTTGTTTCAGCTCAATAAAACCGTATCACTTCCTGTTAGGGTGTCTGTCGCTAGATAGCTTAATAAAGACCATTACTGTACTATCACTCCGTGCAGTGGCTTTTATGGGCACTGGCACTTCCATCCACCAGTCCAAAATACTGGTGTAAGATCCAGTCTAACAACTACACGCTTTAGTCGTTCGTTCCAAAAATAGTTCTGTCATCACAAAACGTATACGACGAAGTTCTGTTTTTCTGTCCAAATTCTTACCATATGCTCTTACTTGTGCGTTATTCTTGGCTTCAGTGTTTGATCTCATGTTCAGCGGTTATTTCCCATCCTCCTCACTCATTTGCTCACTGTCTACCGGAAAATCACCTTCGTTTATTAAAAAACGTTCCTGAGCTTCAAAAAATTATCCACCTGGATTTACTATGAAACGTTTTCCGGGTGTAATCGCAGCTTGTACTTTCACGTACCTGGTGTCTGTTACTTGTAAGTTGACCATCACTTACGACTGATCGCAAGGATCGCAGTCCCATGGTTTTTCCAATCAGTTGTTAGAGCGTGTCACTAGTGTGTATCCTAAGAACATATGGGACTAGAACTGCGACCAAGCCTTCATGAAGCAGCCCTGTTGACAACTGCGCCGTTGGTTTCATATTGGGCATGACTGAGGAAGTATATATTCAAACGCTCGGCCACACCCGCATATGAGTATTGTTCACATTGCCCAATCGTTTTAAGTGGAGTCACGACAACTATTTTATCAATCCTCATTTGATGACCACATGATTAGGGTCTTTCCTGACGTGGAAATCACGTAAACTCTGTCAAGTAGTATTTTTATTAACCGTAAGTAATTGTTTTTGTCGGGCTTTTGGGTCACCTTCTATTGAACACCGTCATATTCTGTATTGATCCTGTTTGTGATTCCGCTGTTTGTAAATGACTAGGTCGTTTGTGCATGCTGACCGTCTGACTGTTTTACCCTCCCTACTACTGTCCGTATTCTTGCTGTTTGTATGTTGAATGCATCAGTACTATTCCTTACTATAAGATTCACAATAGTGGACGTAACTTCCATGATCACGAATGTTACATGCCTCATGTTTGGATGTATGTCATGTCCTCTCTAATCTCTTTCTATCAACACATTGTGGGGTCACCGATATTCGCAGGAGCTTTGCAACACCCTCGCTCAGCATACAAAACGTTTATGTGATCAAATTGAGCAGATCGCCCAGCTACAGACCAAGCATCGTGTCACTCTGGTTCCCAATCTGTACCGAGTCATAAATGTGAGCAAATCGGAGCAGGTCGAATGCAAATCGTGTAAGTCGGATATTCATTCTAATTATACTATATCTTTCTCGGATATCTTGTTTCCATTTGTGTTTGATGTGAAGAGAAAAAATCCGCATTTATAGGTTAGTGCCATTTGGCACCTCTGGCTTATTGTGATGAGGACCTCAAAGCTCAGTTAGCTTTCGGTTAAACATAGAGAATAGGGGTGACCGAATTGCGTATGGTTAATGTTATCTTTTTATTGTTCAGTCATATGTAGCTCGTATGTGCGTCTTTAGTGAGTCGAGTTGTATCAGAGTTGCTTCTTGCAAACCCTCTTCTGTCCTCAGCTTTTACCTCACAGTCTCAGTGTTTACAGCTTGTAAGTGCCGTGGCCACGACTCATAGCAGACTCATGCAATTTGAGATTCCGTGCGATAAGTGCGCCGTGCATTCCACCACTTCTACTAATAGAGACACACTTCATTTGTTCATTAATTATGTAACTTCATTTTCGTCTACTTTCTTTTTGTCGTAGTTTTTATGACAAGAATGTCAACATCGCTGTGAAGAAAATGTGTTGGTGGTGTGAAGCTTCATCATTAGCTTTATGCTCTTGAGATGAAGTTTTCAACTCTGATCAACAGTTGAAGGGATAATTACTTGTCGAAACAAAATCCTATTACAGGAAGTATGTTGTAATCCCGATAGTCTGTAAGGTAGGCTGCGCTAACCGTTTGCATATTCAGATTTAGATTCTTTGCTCATCCGTTTTCAGCTTATCACTCTGTATCGTGGGTCGTTCAGCTACTCTGAATCTGATTGAGGTACAAAACGATGTTCAGTATCGTAAGGTCCATTGAAAGGAGCAATGCGGTTTATAAACGGTGGCTATCGCCGTTTAGTCGACAATTTTTGTGTGGTGTTATTCGTGTGATATAAAACGACATATGGAAATGATGATGTCAAGTGTCAGCTAGTTACTTATAAGGTCACTAGAAACCTATTACATATTGTTCATTTGCGTTGTCTCATCATGTCTACTACGTATGCGATTGCTCCTCTTCGTTCCCGGTCTTCGAGATGTTGTGGGCTGCCAGTAATTTCAGCACGCGCGTCTTTCTTTTCTAGTTGTCATTGGCGTTGTTGAGTAATGTGCAACGTGCACGACAGGATAATCTCTTAAATGCACTGTGATGTTTCGCTAGTCGACGCGTCAACTTGCTCCCTAAATGTTACATTCTGACGAAGACCTCGAAAGATTCCTATCCTTCTTTGTCTAATCTATGTTTTCATATTACACTTCTAGTACTGCCCACATGGATGACTGGATCAAAACGGTGTCTCGGAGGCGCATGTTTGTCCTGCGAATACAAAACTGTGAAAGTGAATGAAAAAGTCGATCAGGCCTGCCGTGACAATTGTGCCACGGTACAGAATCTTTTCGATGCTCTCTTTGAAGACGCTCGTTCCACAGCTGCCGCGCTTGGATCGAAAGATGTACAAAATGTCAAGTCTTTAAGTGAACGCCATGACTGGTCAATCGTCGGTCTCAGATTTGAATGCGCTGTTAAGTGCGTTCACAGTTCGGTATAGTGATTTTGGTTTCTGGATTAACGTGTGTTTTCACATTTCCATGTTTTACTGCGCACAATGAACCCGTCAGCTGTAACCTGCTGAGTTCATTTGTAGTTGGTGACCTGTTCGGTCATGTGACTGAAAAGTTCACAAACATGAAGTATATATTATGATTTTCTTATCAGTGGTCACACTCGTGGTTTTTATATGTTCCCTGTGGATACCATTGGAAAAAAATCACTTACCTGCCCAATTCATGTGTCGATTGTGGTAGCTAATTGCTTATATGTATCATAATAGCTACCTCTCATCTTCACACAATTCGGGTCTTTGTGTTTCAGTTCGCTCCAATTTGTAATGCTCTTGGCTGTTTG
The DNA here is from genome assembly GCA_008508345.1 of Paragonimus westermani. NCBI lineage: Eukaryota > Metazoa > Platyhelminthes > Trematoda > Plagiorchiida > Troglotrematidae > Paragonimus > Paragonimus westermani. Next base: position 22,426 of record QNGE01006823.1, read on the forward strand.
TGTTCATAGACAACTCATTCGTTTGTCACGTGAAACCGGTTGGGAAACTGTCCAAAACCGGCCGGTCAAGTCTGCGTCGCACGAACTATTGTACGACATCGGTGTGCGATGTTTCGAACAGATGTGCCAAAATTTGTCCGGTAATCTTCTGTCGTTTCCTGTCTCGAAAAAACTGATGGCAGAGTGCATTCAGCAGCTCGGTGAGATATTGTACCCTTCCGCTCTCCTTTGGACTTGTCATACCTCTGAGGCATTTACAGCACTACGGGATATGTAGGTCGGCAATCGTTTAAAAATGCTTTCAATCTTCTGTGAAATATTAGTTTTCAGCTGCTTCTATGGCAAAAATCTGACCCCTTTTCTGACTAATAATGATTGTTCTTCGTCTCTATCTCGTCCCAACCCCGCTTGGCTGTTTGAAAGCCGAAGAATTTCTCACATCACTCTCTGCCGGTTATGGACGTGTGCTGGACCTGTTCGTCGCTCTTCCACACCTTTCTGCCGTCCTGTTGCCCACGTTCATTGCACCGACTCCGGGACCCTGTTCCAAAAGAATGAAACCAAATGAACCTCATCCGCTATTCTCGATCTACGAACGCTTGATGGATATCCGGTCTCGATGTGGTCCAGAGGTTGCATTCAAGATTCTGGCAACGGTGAGGTAGCTCGTGACCTTCCGCCACTGGCTGGTTTTATCTAGCAAACTTTCTACTCAAGGCTTCTGAGTTTCTTGAAATCATTTTGACCCGGTCCGGTGGATTCCCGTGTTTGCTTCATAACCAGACGAAGTTTTCTGTCATGGCCGGCTGAAATAGCTATCACTTATCGTGTTTCCCTAGCTAACCTCCGCTCACTTCTCCTTGTTAAACCCTGGGTTCTCTTGATCTAGTTCACTAATATCGAAGTGAAGCATATTATCACGAGAAATTAAGGTTTCGTTTGTTTTTACCAGTCACAAACGCTAAACGTTAGACTTCGTATTACATGCAGATAGCAACAACAGAAAAAGTTATCTTCCGGGCTTCACAAGAGACGAACGGTTGTTATCAGTTCCAAGACAGGCAATTTGCCTAAGTCAACATTTTATGCACATATAAAGTTGAACGACGAATGTTGGTAAGTTCTGTCTCAGAAAACGCCAGCAATCTTGATTTTCAAACGAGTTGACTTGGTTAACAACGTGACATGTCTCCATGATGTGATTTGCAATAACTAAGGTCGAGTTTCTGGTTGTGTGCTCTGTTGTTATCGTCTGTTGTGTAATCGCGCACGCCAACCACCTTGGCTCATTTCCAATCATCCAGCCACCGATTTGTTCTGCCTATCTAAATGTCACCGCAACTGTAAGTGATCATTCTTGAGAGACAGAGCGTTTCTTTAAGATACAAACATGAGCAAGCTGGACAGTATTCTTGGTTGAAAGCAACAGACACAACTCAGCGAGGCAATCCAGACCACCATTTACGACCTTCTTGAGCTGTGATGTAACCACCTTTGATGGGCAGCCAGTAATATCCGTCTCCTTATGATTGTACGTATGTTAGTCTTGATCGGTTTCGCTGTGAATGTCGACAAACTTCTCGTGTTATCCGTTCGCGAGTAAGACCTTTCGTAATATTGCAGTGTTTCGACGGACGGGATTTAAAAAATCTCACTTATCAGAAAATGAGTACCATTGGTAGAAACTGAAATGTAATCTGTAAACGGTTGATAAAGGCTTGCACCAACAATAACGTTAGACGGTTACCCTTCAATCATTCCTAAAAAATATCCGTCGGCTTGAGGCCTAGTGTCAGTTTGTATGTAGAACAGTTTTTCAAAATCAAAACGGATATTCTCTGCGCACAATTGTAAGTTTCCTGAAATAATCAAGAGGAATGCAGAAGTATACGTTCCGACTGGATGGAAAATCACACAGCATTCCTCTCAGTAGAATCGACATCGGTGAACTACGTCATTTTTAATTTCTCACCGATGTATATGTAGTGCCGAGTGTGATGTTGATTAACCACGAACGAACTTCTTTAGTACACTGCGTCTTACAAATTGAAATTTTTCGGTGTTGATTAACGAGCAACCTATGTTGGTTGTGGGTAGTCATGCGGATTTAAATATTGCCCTGTCAAGTTAATCGGGAGAAAATACAATAAACATTAGAGAGCAGTCCGACATCACACCTGAGTTGCTGTTATATGCAAGTGAGTGTATTGTCGAAACGTGCGACTCGTTCCATTCGGTGAATACACCATCCTTGCGCCACTGGTTTTCTCTGTAGTGAGTGAACGAGGGCCCCGTCGGTTGTGCGTACGACTTTTGTGAACGTTTTTGCTAATAGTTCTCGAGGTGGTTCAGTGATAGTGAAACTGTTTAATCAAGGCACAACTTCGAGTTTCAGTCACCATTTCTCTTCTTCGTCTTAAGTCTGTTCGTCCACTAACCGCAATGTTCGTGAATACTGTGATCTTGTTTGCCGTGTAACAAACAAGTACTTTGCGTTGTAGAACTTCTAGATGTACCTTCATACAATCGATTCGCACATTACTTTTCGCCATTTTTTTAAATTCAGGTGAATATTAATCTATGGTTTGAGAACTGCGAAGATCGTCAGACCACTCCTCCACCTATAGCCTTGTTTCATGCACTTTGTCGATGTGTGAAGCAAACAACAGCCGTAAGCGATAGTCAAACCGAAACCGACAAGGATTTACATCAAGTGAGCGTTATTTTAGTTTTCAACCACTAAAGTGGGTCATCTGCCCAAACTGGTTTCCGTGTACTTACACAATCCGTTGCTTTTTTTCCCATTTACTCCTGTTTCTGAACTGCAGCTCTGCCTGAAACACTTGCGCATCCTGTTACGCCTTCATCTCTCGGAACTGCTTAGCTCAGCTTGGGCACAGCTTTTACAAGGTAAATTGTCGAACCAGCCCACGGTCAGCTAATCATTTGTGTTCCAGATATTTGTGACATCCGCACTCTGCCCATATGGATCTCTCTGGCAGAATTGGCTGAAACCGAAGTGAAAGAGTTTGGAAGTCTAACAATATCCACGGAAAAGGTTGTTGTTACTTAGCCTTCTACAGTATTCTGAATACGTTCGTTTTTATTTGCCGTATTCTATGCTTCCATCATCCAAAAAGCTGTTCAAAATATCTGGCACACTACTGTCATCATGTTACTTGACTTGTTCCTATTCACTCGGAGTATATATTTTAACTCTGTGGTAACGATTTTCATGTGGACCGAACTCATTAATTTTTGGTTGAATGTGTTCTGTGGATGAGCACAGATTTCATGATTTGAGAAATATGCTGCTCAGTAGGTTCCTCTGAATAAGGAGCTTGTTACTGATAGTATGTGTTTATGCGACTTTCAATTATGTCGTCATCGGTTTAATCGCTTGCAGTCGGGTTACTGTCCTTGTAGTTAAATCCGCACATGTCCTAAATCCTGTTAATGGTTTGGTTCATCTCATCATGTTTTTTACAATCTTTATATTGTTATTAATGATTACTGGTCTTCCTGGTCTCGTTGGTCACTTGCGTTTCTTGTGGTCCACGAATGTGGTGTTCCATATCAACTCTGTCGTTTGCTTGCTCTCTGACAATTCGGGAACAGTTTGGTAGTTTGACCTGTACCACGTGAGTTACGACCTCACAGATAGTTTGTTTACCTACCGAATGCAAGGTGCTCAGAAACATTTCGCTTGCTTTTCATCAGTTGTTGCAACGAAACTGATGCAAACGATTTGTAATCAGCGGACCTAGTAACAAAAGACGAAGATAGTAGGTTCAATAACGGGTACCAGTGACACAGTCATATAGTGATCTTACTGGTATTAATCTTGGTATTCGTGCGGAGTTCTCAAGAAAAACGGGCCAGAGATTGTTGTGTTACCCAATCGTAGATAGCTCTGTATCATTTCCGTTGTAGCAAGTGATCAAAGCAGGTGAAATGTTCATGCACAAAACGTAGTATGTTCTACCCCTCATCTTTTTTCGAAATTTGTGTCGTCATTATTTTTTAGTTGCCTGTCCGGAAATCAGATGTTAAAATCAAGCTGATCGTCTGTGAGTGTCAGTGTTACGTAATTCGGTTTGTTATGCAGCTGGTTCGTCGCTCTTCACTTGATAGACGTCAGCCTCCCGCCAACGCAACCATATTCCAGTGCGTTTTGTCCAATAAGTCCTCAGGCTTGCGATTCACGAAACTACTCAAAACCGAGTCTGTACATCGTAACTTTCTAGAATCAGTCAGTTCTGCCCACTGTCTAAATTTATCAAACTCGGACAACTGACTTAATTTGCATATGGTTGTTTTCCGTTTGTTTTCTTTTCAGCTCATCATACTACTTAACACGACATCGTCTACCTTCTCGAAAATATCCACTTTGTCCAGCGGTATCAATGAAACTTTATATGATGAGTTCTTTCACGCTGCCCCTGCCGACCTGATTGAGGCTGTTCTGTCGTTGTTGTACATCTTGCTACGCGAATTGGGCGTGAAACTTGGTTGTTGTGTTCGTGCAAAACATATGACCGTCGCCCATGGTGAGTTCCATTTTGGGCACTTGATATCCTCGGTCCCAGCCATGGTTACATCATTGTTGTTACCTGTAGATGTGACGGACGTTGTTGTTTTCTGTTTATAATACTTCTTTTCCAAACGTTCGTGTTTCACGTCCCAATCTGGAATGAATCACCAAGTGTGGTCTGTGCCGATCGCCGTCGCTTGGAAAATCACTCACTCTCCTTTTCAGAACCTTGGCCATGATGGCTTTCGACCCATTCTTTTTTTCAGCTTGGTTGGTGGATGGTATAATGAATGTCTCGTTTTATTCGCAGCCCAAATTTACATCCTAACTTTTCCTCCTCTCTGAGGTACAATGAAATGAACTTCCATATTGAACTACTTCTCTTATATTTTCAACATGCTTCTTCCCAGTTTCTGGCTCACCACTGGCATCTGTTTATTTTCCTAGAGATAAAGGTTCACTTTCATGCTAGCCAGTCAGTTGGCTAAGTAATATTGGTCGGTGGAGCACAAAGGCCTCCTACCCATACGCCTACTGATCTTATTCATTCACGCATACATTGCGTACGTTGTATGTGAGCGGAACAACAGGTGATCTGTGTTATACGCAGTTGTCCGTGGTTTCCTTCACTGTGATAGGCTTATCGGAAGTGAATGCCACCAGCTGTGTGCGTACCCTATCGGCCAACAGTCTAGTCGTTGACAATTAATCCGCTCCTCTTTTCAGAAACCCGGGTGTTCGCAATCTTCTACCCATTCATTTCTTCAACTTTGTTGGGGTAATATATGACGAATGGTCTGGCTGACTTTTCGTAGTTTAGTGTGAATTTTGTTTTTCATCCTCATCTTCTCTGGGATGCACT
>QNGE01006824.1:0-27821 GCA_008508345.1 Paragonimus westermani
CGACGCCCAAGCTGTTCAACTTCATTCGTACTAAATTTGGTGGGGGTATTTTACAATCATCCAGCGAGTTTACATTGAGCAAGGAATGCCGTCATTTCCACAACAGACAAACCGCGTGAGTCAAAGGTTCATGCCTTATATATTCCAATGTTTTCGTTCGTGAATAGAGGGAATAAACGAAATGTCAACATCTCGCAATATGTATCTTCTATCATTACTGATGAACTGGATCAAGGAGACTGTGTGTTTTAAATTATCTCTAAGCGTTGTTTTGGGAGGTAGCTTGGGTTGACCCTCGTCTGAGCCCAGTCTAAGTAAGTTTTGAATCCGATGCAATAAACCAGTCCGCTGAGGAGTTTGTCCCGGTATGCGTTCTTCTTGATTGCCAAACGATTCTGCGTACGTAATAACATTTACCAATTTACTGCTTGGTGGGTGTACCATAAAATTTTCCATCTTGTTTGTTGGAGAAGATTTTGTTAATGGACGCCCCGATGTGAGAATTATATCTAATCACTAGTGCGTATGATATACAGAAAGTAGACCTCTACTCTCTTCAGTCACTCTCCCGGTGATATGTCAATGGAACCACTCCAACGGTTATTTCCTCCTTGATTGTACCAACCGTACAGATCACCTTTAAACGCCAACGCTACGATTAATCATGAAAGTAGTATTCGACTTGAAGTTATTTACTTCAACCTGAAGGGGGTTTTCTGATGGACAGTATATCATCTGCACGGTTATTGTATTATTTCCGGCTATCTGAGGACTACTCACAAACGATTTTAATCTACTGAGGTGATGTGAACAGAGTAAAGTTTATAGGAGTTATAAGATGACTTACGTCCATAGATCAGAGGAGGTTAGATGTGCATTACCATATCTGATTCTGTGAGAAGAATGTCAAGTCAAAATGTTGACTTTAGTGACAAATTCATTTAATGACATATAGGTGTTAGGTTGAAAGCCCCATGTTTCCCTGGTCTGTTCAGTTTCTTTCCGACGTCGGTTTTCCTGGAGAGTAATAGTGATACATGTGGTGTAGCACCGCCCCTTAGGAACACGTCATTAAAGGAGAAAGAGAAGTTCTACGGTGATGAACAAGGGTTGACTATGTTGACGATAAATTCATCTAAACAAACATGAGCCTAGCAGTGACTTACAGTTTAACCTAGAACCGGCAATCACAATGGCTGGTAGTAGTATTTTCAAATGGATCCCCACCTGATCTAAGAACAGATTTTGTTAAACATGAAGTGGTGGACCTAACTTGTGCAATTTCTTCTCGTCACCTTGCAGACCGTTTGCGTCTGAAAAAATTAGGAATATGTTTGTGAGACCTTCAGTGAATTAGGTCGTCTCGTGGTCTTCGGTAATCTAGTGGATGAAGATGGGGGATTTTCGGTCCAGCCTCGTAGGTAACATTTTAAAGTTGTAGCTCCACTTTTGTCGTGGCTCTCTGAACGTGTTTCAGTGTGTATGTCCTTCCTGGTAGCAGTTAGTACTCCTGGTTCGGCATATTCAAACGAAAGTTCATAGGTGACATGTCCGTTTTATTATGCTCATTACAGTGTATTATCTCTTGGCAATAAGAGAAAGATCGTTTAGACGATAGCCAGAACGTCATCTGAAATGCCATACATCTGTACGCCACGGCACAATGAAAAGAGATCACGTCTGAACGAAGACCGTGACCTTTGGCTTCGATTAGATTACCCATAAGCAGAATGTAAGTCACATATAACCGATTTGGTAGTAATCCGTGCTAAACCGCAGAGATCGTGTTATTAGCAAGAAGAGAGTTTACTGATAATTTCTTGATTAAGCACTCAAATATCCTCTACAGGATGCTCGTTTGACTAGCCAGTAGGTAGGCTTCAGGCACGTAGTAATCACTTGATTCGCAAATAACACTCATGTGATGGAACCAAAAGCCAAGCGCGGTTCATCAACTGTTCTGCAAGCGCATCTTCGCATTTAGTAGTCAGTAGAGCTAATGAGAGATCCGGTGCAAATTCATTGCACCGTACAAATTCTGTCGGTCAAACTATATGGTAGGTTGACATAATGTTGAGAACTTTCCTGGGGTGCCTTCGCTTGCGGTCACTTACGACCAGCTTTTTCGAAGGAAACTTAGGTGAATAAATTGGGGTTAGCACACACGGACGCTGGTTTAGTACTAATTGCAGGTTAAGCAGCTCAGATACTCTAGCTTCCGCAATTTACATTTGACCTGGTGAGCTGGACTGAACTAACATTGAATTCATAATGGATGTTGCCCTCGTTGGAGGACTCTACATGTGAAGAGTGTCACCGTTGTCACACTGTCTGCATAGCATAATGAACGAAGTGTGGTGATCTGTCTTGATGTTCCTTGTTGTACCCTGTCAACGGCATGAATAGCCTTAACAAGGTAAAACCGACTGACTTGGATAATCAGCTAGATTGCACACAATCCGTCAAAGCAACCCGTAAAAACCTGACGAAGCTAACGTGAACCCAGTGTCCTCTCCCTCATAACACCGATTGGCCGTTGTTCCTCGGGTGCTCGGATTTGCACTTGTTTATTTGTGCAATCAAATTGGTCTATTTGGCAAACAATTTGCAACGCATTCTCGGTGCCACCTCACACACTGGCCAAATGGACTCAGTTTAATTTGGCGTGGTTTCACAGCTCGTGTTGCTCCGCTTTGGCGTAGGTGATTAAGCGAAGTGAGACGTGGGCGAGACCGCGTGACTCAACTCTGACTTTGACACCGCCGTTTGTGTGTGATTGTTTTATAGCCTACGTGATTAACTTGGATGTTTGTACCAGTCGCGTGTGCCAAACTTGTAGTGTACCTCTCACATTACCATCTTCTGTCTGCCTTGTGTACCGCATTGCCGACTTGGGCCATGTGTGGATTCTGTTGAGAACACGTCCCGTGCATAAGAATGGCGGTTACCAATACGCACAACTGCTTTTCCCCTGTTTAATACCGCCACGTTAAGGGCTTAGGTAGCAACTGAGACACAATATAGGTGGGAGAGTCAGATTTATATGTTAGATAAACTGTGGCGTTGAGCCATTTTACCATCTGTTCATGTCATAAGACATGGTCAGCGGACGTTAAATCAGAAGAGGAGACTTTGTATGTTTATGAAGGTTGTACGTATGTTCCAGAGTGCCCTACTGAACACTAAAGAATCGTACGGGAACAATATATGAGCGTGTTTTTTTGTGATGATCTGGAAGCTCAGTTTGTTAGTGTCGCCAATGCAAAATGAACGAATCTGTAATTATTTATCTAATTTGGATCACAAAACTTGCGTCGATGGGGTTCACTAGAAGAAACTCCGGCTGGTTATAATTTATAGCATAAATAGATTTGGTGCTGTGTAGTACAAGGTACACTTTTGTGCAGTGGAACGTGGTTTGAATTCGTGCTTGGGTCGAGCCTGCACTTCACTGATAAAGAGTTCACGATAGAATTGCATAAACGAACTGAGTGAACAATATCCAATATACAACAGGCCAACATCAGTTGGGGATTTGACAAGAAAGAGGAGTTAGTGTTCAGCACGTGACCAGTGTGTTAAGTTAGTTATGAAAAAATATTCCGGGGATGCCTATACTTACAGTCAGTGAAGAACACGCTGATCGTGTTGTAAAACCCCACTATATTTGTGCCTATTGTTTCCTAAATAAATCATAAGTTCGTTTGCTCGTTTCACCCGTTGTTCATTACAGCATCCGTGAAATGATGTTGGATTGGTAGTCGATGCGTGTAAAGGGCAAATGTTGCAGTTTTCCAGGTATATGGTCTAGCGAAGCATGTTGTAGAAATTTTGGTGTGCCAAGCTCGACAAGTTGTTGGTAACAATTTCAGAATCTATTTTTACGGGAGATAATCTGCTTGGAATCATGTTTATATGCTATGGTTGGATATTCAGCAGTTATTTTTTATAACAGACTTGAATTCGTTCTGTTCCTTGTATTCGCACAGAAGCTATTGTGACACCCTGGCGTGAATGACGAGCGTCATTCCTTTTGGTCTAGACATGATCACGTGCTAGCGCATTCGTGGGGAACTTATCGTCTGAACTGCATCTGTACAATTTACACCATCTTTAGCTCAAACTAGGCACATGCTTTGTTGCCGTCCGTGACGTTTATTGTTCATACAGCCACTTTTCTATGTGGAACAGATACACTGAGATTTTTTATATGGAAAGTATGGTCCCAATTTCTAAAGGACATTTATCGACCATATTCCCGTGGTGAATGATAGCAACCCAATCAAGAATGTGGCGAAGATGATTGTTGGCCATTCATAAAAGCATAATTTTTCTGGTCATTCTATAACGTTAGGTTGAAAAAAAGCCTAACAGACAAATTCTTTGAAAGGGGGATCACAATCAATCAACAAATTCGCAAAATAGGGAAGTCGATGATATATTAAGCTGCCTTAATAGCGAATGATAATTCGGTGTACAATTAAGATAATGTTAGATTCTATAAACAACTTGATTGCAAACAACGGATTGCTCGGAATATGAAATATTGGTTATGATTGTACGAGAACTGTATTTAGGAAAACTCGTCAGTAACTCAGTATAATTGTCAAGAATATGGTAGAACAAAAGTACACTTCCTGTGAGACCAAATGCAATAATTAAGCGGTAACTTTGGGTGACATTAGTGACAAACCAAGCTTCCTCGACAGCCGTTTGCAGGCTACAACGGGCTATGGTTCCTGATCCATCAACCGGAAAGGCGCGGTCGTAACACATCATGAACGTCCTGATTACCCCCCCGACGCCGTTGGCGCAGCAGCAATCGATCAGCGGAGCAATACTGTTCCACATAGTCAAACTAATTTCTTTCCTGACTGTTATCTATAAAAGTACTTCTAATTCGATCTATGCAGGCCGTATCCACGACTGCCTATCTTCTAACTCTAGTGCGTTCGGGGTTCAACTTAGCACGTTAAGCCCTGTTAATACAGCGAGCTCGATTAAAACAAATTTCCTTAAATTTAAAAATGTTGACCGGATATGGTTCTACAGTTGGTTAAGACTCAGGGTGGTATGGACGATTTCAACAACAATAGAAACTATATCGCAGTCAATAGGAAAATTATGATATCACCGACTCTCAGACAGCTTGTCGTCTGGAAGTGTTAGACGTGAATGACCGTAAAATCGACCTGTGAAGTTTTCCTGAAAGTATGGAGAGGAACCATCAGTGATATGTAAACGCTGTTTGTATTGAAAGAAGTTATACCGAATATGTTTGCCCTCCAAGTGACGTGGCTGTGTTCTGTCAAGAACATAATTGTGAGTGAGCAAATTGACAGAATGTTCAACACCAATTTCTCCAAGGAGTTTTACAAAGTCCTGTTTTGAGGCTGTTGAGCGGCTACAGAAGTTCATTAAGTATGCATTTTTATCGTCTTGTTTAGAGAAGCCTAACTATCTGAGTTGGGCTGCACGAGATTCACGAGCGAATGGTAATCTAAGGTTGGTAATATCACGTATATCGTTCAGCTTTCTATACTGGAGGCCGTACTGTTCGATAGCAAATTCACAACCACTTTCAAGGCCGAGCGAAATCGATCGGAAGTTCAAATGGCTTTCCGTGGGTACCAGAGTAATATTTACATTATTCCAGCAAGAAGGAATTTTAACACTAACAGTGCAGCTCTTGAACAAGTGACTGAAGTAATCGTTATTAATCTTAGTACACTATTTTAAACATGAATGCACTAGTCCGTGTAATTTGTTCATAATTTCAGCTGGTTTCGTACTGTCTTGATGTCATTGCCGAAGGCCGAATTGAACTCTCTGCCGAAAGACAAGTAAAGTATGTGGAAGATAAGGCCTTAGTTTTTACTCTGGTATTCACAAGGATCATTTTAGTGAGACACCACATCATTTTCCACACTTTGCAACAGTCTGTACTGTTGAGACCTGTTTTCTTGTAAGTGTTTTTGAGATAACTTGTCTCAGTTTCAACCTGCTATGGTCTACGGTCTTTGAATACTCAGGAAAATGGTAGCGTAAACGGTCTGTGCGAATGCAGTTTCTCTTAATCAAGCGACAACTATCCTATCAATACGGAGGCAACACATGAGTCGACCGTAGTAGATAGGGTGGAAAGCGTGCTCTTAAGTACACGAAGTATGAAAGTTCGAAGTATGGTGTACCTGGTTGCCCGGTGATAGGTTTTTGTGGTGGACGGTTCACCGGTGGGAAGAAAACGGTTTCGGGAAGAGAAAACTGAGTGAAGATAAGCTAGGCTTTTAGTAAGCAAACAAATCCGAGCTTCATGCTGACAGTGAGTAACAAGATCGAGAAAACACTAGCAGACACACGTGGGATGGTTGGTAAGAATGCTTTCGGGAGGTGGCTAGAAGCACCATTGAGCCGGTAGTCCCTCTTATATACTGTATGATTCACCTTAATTGTGTTGGCCGCGCGTCCCAGAGTGGGTTGACTCTAACAGAGTTCTGCTTAAGTACCAATTTGTCCATCCAGAACTCAATGTTATGAGAAATACTTGTTAATCACTCGGTGAATTGAATCCATGTCCGGTTAGATGGTTCTGGAGAAATTACTCAGCGGACGCCGTGCATTTTTCATTCGATCGGCTATAGAGCGTGAGCTTATACAGTTCCAAAATATTCGCTGACAGACTGATGTGTTGCTCACGTAGACAGCCCATTCCATACAAGCTAACGACTGTGTTTGAAAACACTGTTGTGGCGCTGTATCGAAGTCAGTGACGAACGTTTATCCGTAACTTTTTGTCGCTTATTTGTCTGTTTACTGAAACCCCACTGTTTATTCTTTCTTCCCCTGCGAGGTTGTGCTTATTTATCATTCTGCCACCTCGTAGACGGTTGTCAGGATTAATGGCAGTCTGAGCGACAATGCCCACAGGTACGGTTCGAAGTTGAAAATAATGTTGATCAAATGTGAGGTAGTTGAACTGTGATCAACAAGCCAACTGTACAGGCGCGAGTGTCAGAGTTCGATTGTGGAACCGAAAAGTGTACATCTTACCGCTCAGTTAAAAAATTGGGCACCGGAACACGGCTCTAGTTCTTTAGAGTAGGGGAAATGTTTCTTGGTAGGAGTGTCTTACAATCAAACGTGGGTTATGTTCATCTGGTGCGAATCCAGGTCACCTACTGAACATTAGGAATCATTAGCAACCTTCGTCAGTTCGCCTGCTTTAATATCCAATGCCGTGATGGAGCCCAAATCTAATCAGAACTATGAGCACAATTTCTGTATCAAAACTGACAAAAGTAATTACTGGCTGATTATCTTGTAAGTTTGCGAGAGCGAATTCGCACAATTAATCTACTTTTCTGCTTAAAAATATGACCTCCCTCCCACTGTAACGCATTCACAACTCCTTTGTCTGTCAGTCGGTGGCTATGGTCCATGGTCTGTCTCAAGTACGATGGGTGACCACATGTTCACTTCATGCACCAGATGGGCAGCCGCGTCTGCCACACGCTGACCTTCAAACAAAAGTGCGTCAAGGAACCCAGACCGGTTGAAACACGTGCGACCTCATTCTGCGTGCGACCCGTAAACGGGACGACCCTGATCGGGTTACGTGCCAACCGTGGTGGCATGTTCGCTAGTTGGGCCTAGGACGACCAACACAGCCCATCGGCTTTGGAAACAACGGCTGCCTCCTAAAAATAGAAACCAGTTTGTCCACCCCAACCCATGTTCGACCATTTCAATGCGTGACACAAACAGTACTGAGGAATTTCGTTACTACATGGTCTGCAGCAATGGTCTTCCCTGCATACTGCTCCAGATAGTTATTAAGTTCATTTTAATCATCAGACTGTCAAAAATAGATCCGACAATTAGGAGAGGAACAGTTCTAGTATGTTCCGCTCTCGCTGTGACTGTTAGCGGAGGCGACCCACGCCGTACAGGGGGATCGTGAGTGACCTGCATTACCCAACTTCTGTGAGCGTATCGACCAGCAGATAACGTCCGTGCGAGCAGAGCTGCGCTGAGCCGGTAAGCGAGCTCGCACCGACACTCTTCACAACGCACCATGAGGCAATAACGTAGCATAGCTGGATCCAGGAGAAGTTATTTCATTTATGCGACTGTTTCTGAGTCTACAACAGATGGACCACCATATACATAAAAAAAGTATTGTGCATCGTCAACTGTCGAACACTGCATCATGTATAAACGTATCACAAAAGGGCACCCAAGTGCTTTAACGAGAACAGCTGAACGTCTGACCATCCGATCGGAGCCAAAAAGGACCGTTCGATACTTGAACTGAAAAGTCTGACGAAATCCGTCTAGCAAGGATTACAAGAAGCTCACTGTTAGTTTGCGCAGTCTCTACGATACAGCCACGAATTCATCTGTGCCTAGAGTGGATCGAGCGCTTTACTGTCTGGATATATCAGCGACTAGAAGAAGAAGAAGGAGGGAAAGAACGAGTGGACCAGATATCTGAAGTTACTCTTGGTATGGTCTCTGAAAGAACGAACCCATTTTCGACAAGCAAGTTGTCGGTAAACTGTCAAAGGTTGCTCAGCTTGCGAACTTGTTCAAAGTCAAACGATAAATTATCAAAGCGGAGCTTTATTGCTATCAGCCAGTATGACAAAATTGATAGAACCACTACTTTCAACAGGTCAACGGCGTAACATAAGTATTTTACCACAGAAGCAAATTTTTGAATGTGCAGCTTGTCATCTGTGTTTCAGCCCATTTGTATCTCTACAAGCAGGCAATCCGGACCTGTATTCTTCTTAATGCGTGGGAAGAAACCACAGTCACGTCAATCTTCGAGCAGAGCGACGAGCGCTCCCTTGCTGGCTGTCGACCAATCAGCCTTGTTAGCATCCTGTACAAGATGAATGGGTATTTGCTGGAACACATCTTCAGAAACGTCTTAGAGACTGATCATTTTGATTGTATCTAGCGTGACTTCGTTTCTAGCCGGTTTTGCCTAACAGGCATGATCATCTTCATGGAATATAGATCAAAGGCCTTCGACTGTGTCCAACTTGGTCCTCTCTGGCACAAGCCACAAGCTTATGATATCTAATGGGAATCATCGTCGAATTACCTTCTTTACTGATAACATAATTGATCGGCTGTTTTATCTATGTACCTGATTTCTGCAGAGGTTTCCCAGGATTTTGTGCTCTGCCACCAATTATTTCTTATTTACACCGAACACTTCCAGGGCGATATTTTCAAGGATTCTCTTCACTACACCACAAGCCGTGAAATCTGGAATGCCAATAGCTCCGAGGTTCGTCAGATTTACTTGGACCCGATTAGGCGCTAGTGAGAATTCTGGGATCTCCCCCTGGTTGTCAGTAGGTGTATACTCGTGTCACTCAGTGGGAGCTCAGGCAATGCCTTCGTGATTTACAGTATGCAGTCCGCACTAGGCATTGCAGAATTCTGTCTGGAAGAAGATCCAGGTACCTGGCTGTCGTCTAATTTACCTTCCAATCTTCATTGTGTTTGGATGATAGAACGGATCATCGCTGGCCAAGATAAGGAAGCGTTTTAAATGCTTCACGCTCTCTATGTAAAGACGCAGCTTGGGGAAAAACCAAGTTGTGTATACTGACTGGAGGAAAGAAATGCTTGCCGTTAAACGTGTTTCGCGCGCAACCGCGGCATTTCTCCTAAAGGTATTATGATTGCATCAATCTCTATTCACCTAAAACTCGATGACTCTGTAGTGCGTTATTCCATACACATTTTTTCTTCAGCACAGGCCCTGGCCGGTAGTTTTTTTAACTTTATAGGCTAATTGCGGGCGATGGGGCTCATGACATGTAGCTCTGTCCTTGACCATTTTTCTCATAAGGTTATCAGTCACTAGAACATTCTTTCCTCTAAATTTGTCTAGGGTCCGTTTAAAAATGTCTTTCCATGCTCATCTGTTTAAAACACTGCTAGATTAGTAGTTTTTACTCCGTTATGGCAAGCCACAACAGCTGTTCTGTGCCCTGTTTTCAATTGTTGTCTTTCACATCAACGGACCTCTTCTGGATATCGAAATAGACAAACTAACTGGATCTGGGTGACTTGGACTTGAAGCTTCAAACACATGTACGTCTAGTCGCTGACTAGATAATTTTATCCACAGATCATATCGGTTGGCAAACATCCGATGCCCAGAGTTTTCGCACTTCTGTCTTTTCAGAAATATCAGAGCTACCAAACTATTTATTAATAACACCTGCTTCTTCTTTCGTGGATTGCAATGATGCTTTGATTGGTGGTAGTAGGGAAATGTTGCTTTTAACATCCAACTACATTTTGTACTTATGTTAAACAACTGCTATCGTGATTATTCGCCATTTACATACCTTGGAAGTGGAATGTTCCCCCCCGGGATTTGGATGTTCCCCAGAGTGTAATTGGTTTCCATTTTCATAGTTATTCTGGGTGGTGCTTGCGCTTATCTCATAGTGATCTTTGTGCAAAAAATATGTCAGTTATGGTATTCTCCGCACCTACCGGATAAACTTATCTTCATCTGTCTCATTGTAGAATGATCCTTCGAAGCCACTTTTCAGACGATTCAACTCATTTCACATATTCCATATATTCTATCACAAAAGCACCTTTCGGAGAGTTTCCATCAGAGAGTGTCCCTCCTTTGGAAAGACCACTCGTCCCGTCCCATAAAGCTACTTTAAGAGTCTAGCATCTCAAAGGGACAGCATCAAGACACTACCAAAGGCTATGGTTCTAACACCAGCTTGATTTGATTCCTCCTAGAGAGACCGAGGCATATCTTGTCAAGAGTTTTTGTCTCTCAAAATACGGTGTACACCACATGTAAGTTAGCTGTCCTGTTGTGTGTTTCGTGTTCGTATCTCATTGGTTTTACACAAACAAGTGCTATTTCTGTCACTGCTACACTTCAAACCACAGATTGCAATGGATTGCATACATCAGTTGGTCTCTAGAAAGACCATATCTCAGAAGATACGACTATTTTAGATTCCGTCGATAGCCTCTGTGGAAGGCGATTATTGTGTACCCATGGTCCACATTTCCCCATAAAGCAGGGGATGTGAAGAACCTTTAATGATTTTCTATGAATTCTGACCGAACGTAAACCTATTGCTTGACCTCAGGTTGTAAAAGTATTTAGCGTGGTCACTTCATTTAAACAAGGTTTTTAGTACAATTAGACGACTAGATTTCACGGTTCATTTCCAAGCATTTTTCGGCTCCGTACACTGCAGTTCTACACCAAGTAAATGCATGCGTCCACCCCATTTACTGCACCGGTCTCCAACAATTTTTCTTAGTTTTCAGGTCAACTAGTTCGAACCCTTCTGCAGTACCCTAAAACTTCATCAAGATGACAGGAAGATGTGTATTGCGAGATGTGTGTATTTTTCTCATTCTCAGCAGACGGTCACTTAAATCATTCAGTTATATGGGTCAGGTTATGACGATAAAACAATGGAACAAATGTACGCCACATCGGTACATGACAGTGGTGTAAACAGTTTCTTGACCTCAGCAACAAGATTAATTTCTTCAATACTTTCAACCAATGGAGTGCGTGACACTCAACTAATATCGTTTTGGCAGACTTCAATATGTTGGGGATACAGTTGTATGCTAAAACTGTGAACAAAGTTGCGAGGTCAACTGCATGACCTGTTTCGAATGTGTTCCGCAACTGGAATCAGAGTGGCACCCTGCCTACTCATGCCGTGTCACTCTTTACTTTGACCAATTGGTAAAATATTTCGTTTTCTGTGCAACAGCCAGAGTAAACGACATTCAACAAACTGTTCAATGTATGTGAGAATTAATTATCTGAAGGTTGTCTTGATGGTCATTGAGTTTGTCCCAAATATTTTGTTCCGCTTAGTCTAATTTCACTCGCCGACTGACTGCGTAGGCTTAAAGCGTCAAAATTTGCTCACTGTCGTCAGTCCGCCCGATCCCGTTCAAATCGTCACGTGTTCAGAAAAACTGAAGTAACGTTTTCCCGATATAATCTTGACGAGAGAAGTCAACAACATGAGTTTGAATGATGTATCCGGTTACAGTGGGCTGCACCTTCACAAGCGCATACTCCACGTAACTGTGTCTAAACAGCAGTCAAACTGTTTGCCACTATTACAAGTGGAAATTTACACACGTAGAATATAACTGGAAGAGTGCACTAGTTCGACCAGAGTTCGCTTCCATTGCGTTGACCAAGGCAGTTTATAGAACGTGGGGTGAAACTGAATTGCAAGAAAGATCTCCACACAGCTTTGCCACAGACTGTTGTTATTTGCATGAACGGTTTGAATTGCACCATAGGAAAAATTTGAAACACTGAGCTCCCTTTACCCATTTAAGTAGCACCGGGAGAAGACATCTCGAGAAATGCTTACAGCTGGTGACGTACGGCTTCTCTCGGGTTTGACTAGATTCAAGGGGTTGCGTAATCGACGGAGTTGACTGTCGGTTTTATTTTGATTGTGCAATCGAAGTGATACGGACGCTTCAGAGGTTCGGCTCAAGTCCGAACACACTTGACCTTTAGTGATGTCTCCGTGTTCTTTCCATGCAGATGACCTGTAAATTGGTGTTCATGATCTGCTTTGGTTGGGAATGGCAACCCCTATCTAGCCGGGAGCAGTGGGATCCAAATTGTGATGCACATGATGACACATACAGTCGGGGAATGTGTGTCATAAGGAAAAACGTGGCCTTATTCTGAGTGTATTGCTGACCTCATCACCTCTGAAGGACACCCGCGAGAAAGCCGTAATCTTAGGTGCGTAGAAAGCACCTCGCTTTTGATATGGGACTCCGAATACTTCGTGATAAAACCACCAGAGTGGCCGATATTCACGAAAATTGTTTCAACACCAACGGGCGCACCGATTCTGAATTTTCTGTACTGCACAGTTCTCGTGTCTTACAAAACAATCTTCTCAAGGCAATCACTTTGTACCAAACCAGAACAAGACTGTTGAAATACGGATACTGGCGCGGTTCATTTGTTCTTGCAGTAAGTCAACTTTAACAGTGTACTATTGCTGTGGCAAGATGAACAGGATGCGTTTGTTTCGCCGGGTCTTACAGAAATGCACGCTCTGCATTTTTTGACGAATGATGTATTTCGTTTGATGTTCTTTCTAATGCACCATTGTGAACGTCCCCTATGTTTGACATATAACCATCTGAAAGTAATAATTATTAAGCTTGGGGTTCGTAGCAGCCACTACACGTCCTGTCTGTTGATAGTGCAGTACATTTCAATGGTATGTTGTAGTGCGTCCACTGTATACGTCATATGTGCTGAATGGGTGGTGAAGTGCTTCCGTTTCGCTGACGCTCACGCACATTTGCGGTGATTTCTGTCGCTGCGGCTGACAGTGGGCGAACAGCTAGCCGGCCAGGCTACACATTGTCTGTGATGGGTCAACGGATCTGCTAGAATACATATTGGATCACCTGTGGCTATCACTCAGAGACACGGCGTTGAACCATGATATTTGCATGGCACATCCACAATTCCACTGGCCCCGTTGTGGCTTTGAAGAATCAGTTTCTGCGCGTTCCAGGTTGGATAACGGATAAGCATGATAGGACCGTTACCGAATGGAGTATTAAATCCACCGTTTTTCTTTGGTCTGAGATTATGAGCGAGAAAACTAGGTGAAAACGGATCGGTTGTACAAGTTGAAGTTTCTTCGCACCTGTGGGAATTATCAGGATGCTGGACTCCGTATGACTTAGAGGATGAATGTGCCTGACCATGTATACCACAATCCGTTTCACTGTTTAGTGAGTGGAGCGTGTGTGCTTTCATTGTCGATTGAGGAACTGAATAAACATCACTTTAATACTTGATATATGTTAGCACAATCGGAGAGTCATGAACCGTATAAAGCAAACACAAACAGTTGCACCTTTGATGACGCTTAAATCGGTGACGAGCATGGAAGTCACTTGGTCAATGAAACGCACTGTGTTTACACATTCAACTCTACAGGAGCCTCCAAAAGCAGTTACTGCGTAGTTATGCTATCAACAGACCTGACTTGTTTGACCACTGCTTCAAAACACCGAGCAAACAATGTGGAAATTTGGAACACTGAGTTCTATTGATCAAATTCACCGAAGCAACGAAAGAGACAAATATCGTGGGATGTTAACATTCGCATTTTGGCCCTGTTAGTGAGCTGAATCAGGCGAACTCAGTGTCTCAGGTTTCTTAAACGAAGAATTCTTGTAAAAAGCACACAAGTTCTGAGCCGTCTGTTGACGCTGAGGTGCAAGGCATCACGTGAGCGAGTGCGTATTTGGTTTTCTGAAGAGTGTGTACAGTCACGTCAATTTTCTGTGGTTTTCTTCAAAAATTCAATGAAGAAGAAATTACGAAAAGTAACGTTAACCTTGTCATACTAGCTACTTCCCAAATCGAAGCTGCTTACGAGTATTTGAATAGGATCTTGGAAACTCTACGGCCGTTCGCCCGTAGTATCTATTGTCTATCCCTAATCTGCTGCATGAAGTCTTGGAGTTTTTCGGAGGCTATGCTTCAGAAAACCAGTGCCAAATCGATTCTCGTTCTTCAATGCACAATTTCCGATGCTCTCGATAAAACCGTCTTTCTTACTGTTGGGCTAAAATAAGTACACAGTTTGTCCTCATCACAATTTACAAATACGCAGTTGGAAGTGTTATCGTTGGGATCGAAATTCAGAATTCTGCCAAGGAAGTCCGATCGGTTTCAAACTCGGATCCAGTTAGAAAACATGTATGATCAACTGAAATGCCGGTTGGTTTTACATCAAGTCGATAGACAGTACCATCATTTTCTAAACTCCTCAACACACCAACAGTGTTGCTTAATCTCCAAGCTTTGTGAAGCAATTGACCAGTTAAAGAAGACCCATGGAGTGCTTTTCGAGTTCGGAAAGGGTTCTGGCACTATCTTCGTGAATAAATCTAGTTATTTTTCGAAAATCGAAACCTTGCTTGCCGATGAGTGAAAGTTCAAGCTAGATCACAAGCCACATACTGACAGATAAACACCTTAAAGAAACTCCAGGTTCTTGTGTTATATGGTAAGTGGAAGAGGTTAAGTGTGAACAACTGAAGCGGCTAGGGACGCGGATGCCACAATTGATAGACTCACCAAAATTACACAGAAGCAGTATCTCCTTGATAAATCGGCGTGCCACAAGCTGACTTAATGATTTGTGAATATGCTGAACCCAACTCTTGAATATTTCGATTCTCATTGTGTAAAAGATTCTTCCGATTTAGCCAAAATGCTGGAGAACATGTCTGAGTTGTACTAAGATGTATTCTTTCGATGTCGATTTTTTATTCACGGATTTACCTCTGCGTGAGATTGCTGATTATCTATGTATTTATATTTCCCGCGATAATCTACCGCTTCATGCTCGGACTGATTAACTTAGAGATTTGATTTAAATTTATGTAACGACGGTATTCGTTTTCATTCTGACTGTCTACCAGCAGATTGATGGTGTAGCAATGGGTAGCCCGATCAGCCCTATCTTGGCTGGAAATAGATTAGGGTTAAATTTCAAACCACACTGACAGCATTACTGCAAACGACACGTCGACGACTTGTTAACTTTCGCAAATGAGATTCATTTCAAAAACTCCACAAACTTCTGAGCTCATTCTACCCCCAATCTAACAGTTCCTTTTGAACAACAGAGACTAAGGGAAGCTTACCGTTTTGGTCAGTTGGTATGAAGACCGTACACTAAAACGCACGATGTATCGAAAGACAACACGGAATGGTCAGCACTTTCAGTCTTCCTCGTTAGCTCGGTGACATCCAAGCGTGTCTTAGTTCAAACTCTGTACCACACAACCAAACACCAGGCACCATCCATATAGAAGAGTAATTTATGAAGCATGTTCCATTCGTTAACGAATATCCGGAAATAGATCATAGAAACTCACTCTAAATCACAAGTGCCCAAAATTCGCACTTCGATTGCTTCCAAGGTGTAAATTTAGTTAGAGTTGACTTTTTAAGTGTGATCACAGCAACCACTGCAGAAAAAAGTTACGATCAACATTAAATCATACTGATTCAACTTTTTGAATTGCACACGTTTTTCTCTACTCTCACTATTGTCTGCCAGGTTTTCGATTGCGATTCAATGGTCTATTCGGCCTCTCACCTAAATTACCAGTTCACTTGCAGCTGCGGTGACAAATACATTGGTAGGATGGACCCGACTTTACGAGAACAGGCACCTGAATGCATCTCCAAGTGCTTATTGAACGTGATGGGTCAACAAACATTAGCAACACAAATGCTAAGTCGGAACCCGGCGCCTTCGACTACTAAACACATCTTGGATACAGGTCACTTGGTTGACATATTAGCCTCTCTCCTTGTATTGTTGCGTAGTCAAAACGCGAAGTCAGTGGCATCCCATAAAGCTATGCTAATCAGACAGAATCGACCACTTCCCTGGGCTCAAAATGTACCTATGCAGCCAGCATCATTGCCGTGGTAACGACTCTGATTTTGTTAGGGTGCTTCAAGTTTGACTGTTGTTCTTTTTGCTACACTCTTTTTACATGCAATCAATGGTTTCATGAATTGGACAAACGAGAAGAAACAAAATGTTAACCTCTCACAACAGTTGCCTTTTTGCCGTGCTGGTGAATATAGAAGTATGTAGTTCAACCTCTAGCTGCAAACCTGTTTAGCGATCAACCGAAAAGCCGGTGAAACTGAAACGAGTGTTGTGTTCAAACGACATAGTCCATGTCAACCTGGTTCTCTGTCAAGACAACCATAAGGTATCTGTAACTGTAGTCTTCTCGGTGTCTATCCCAAACAATTTCTGGAACAACACGACCATCTACGCTGAAAGGTCGACTGACTTCCGTATTCGTTATACCATCTCATCGAAATGTGCCTGGCGAAAGTTTACTTAGTATATGAGCCGGTAATATGAAACTACGAAACGAGGAAAATGTTTGAAGTACCAGAATGAAGCCATATTGGAAGCATACATATGACCAGTTAGTTTGGTAAAGAGGCTGGCCGTAAGGTACGCATGGAATGTGGACGAAGAGCGGTGAACAAAACCTGCCGATCAGAGATCACTGGTGACTCTGCTGATATGTGCATTTGGGAATAGAATTGCGTGGAGCAGTGATGATACCCGTGTTTGGTATGGGCCCATTTACCTTCATACTTGAAGGTTTTGATGTGCATTAGCTATAACATGGACAAGTATATTAGTTGAACAATGAATGACTAAAAAACGGGCTACATTTTAGATTGGGATACGTTGGTATATCGGATAGTTTCCAGTCAATGAAACATGTGATCCTGAAGTTCTTGGTGTGTTCACGGTATATCTGCCGACCGTATCTCATCTCGAAATGTGCCAGGAACACACGACTTGATTCATTCACTTATGTTCTCTACTAATAACCCTTCTTTCGGCAAATCAACAACAAACATACGGATTATGTGTTTCAACAATCACTAATTTTTAATGTCATCATTTGGCCGATCGTTTGATTGTGTGGATAGTGAAAGTGAATGTGAAATCTGGTAATAACAACTGACCTTGAATTTTCAGCAGTCCGCCTAAGTTTGAGCTAACCGGAAAGCCCACTTTCAGCGATTGTCTTTTGTCAGCTTTGTTTCAGCCTAACTATAAGGAGAACGAATGAGCACTCAATCCACCATGGGGATTACTCCTACCAGATTGTTACCACTGAAATTTGACGAAGCATAGAGAGACAACAGAGCGTACTGATCGTGTTTTAACACGATTACGCCAAATAAGAACTTAGCTATAGTTATCCGGTAACCGGCATATAACTCTAGGTAAACAATTCTGGGAAAACATCTTGTTTAATCATTTGGCAATAAAATTCCATCCTCAGTTATAACAGTAATGCTTGTCTCACATAAAAATCGATAGAAATCAGTTGACAGAAAGTAGTAAGTAGATCCGTCGGGGGTAGGCATGAAACAAGCGCAACTAAGCGACTGGCACACTGCTTTTTCACATGTCGTGTGCAAACAACTATACTGAGTTTAGCTCAACGGAAAGTACAGATCAGCCAACGGAGTGTGTTTCTCACAACCACAAAATAAGCCCAGTGACCTTTTCTGCAAAATTCTTTCATACAATGAATTCCAGGTTTTCGCGCAATGAGTGGTGGAACACAAAAGCTCAAGGTTTTTCATTGTTTACTCGATAGATTCTGGGGAACAAATATGCACGATTTGGAAACAGATAAGGTAAGCTGGCTGCCCGTCCGAAAAGACTAAACACAAGCAACATATTTAGCTACGTAACCATATTTTAGTCTAGGAGCATAGCTCAGCAGAGGGATGTACACAGAAACATTTCGGAACTAACAGAGAACCGGATGTATACAATTACTAATGTAAACAATGTTCGTTCGTGTTACTGGGTACATTCACTGTTGAGGTGAACAAATTTAACTATCGCACTCTGTGACTAAGATAAGGCCGACTATGAGGGACACTGGCAATCATTACATCTATCTGTGGGCAATGATCAGCTGACTTGGGTAGTCTTCATTTGTAATATCTTCAGTACGACCACCAGTTATCCCAGTTATTCCCTGGAAGTTAAAGTTGATCTCGTTTTTCAGGTCAAACTAATGCACGTACTTGTGAGTGGACGAGTTACTTTGCACAGCCTAACTCATGTGAATTTCTCGAATGTGATAAAGTTTGCCTTCTCGTGAAAGAAGGTTATAACATGCATCTCTCCTAGTGTTTGGTGACACTCGAATGGAAAGGGTTACAGGACGATCCGCAAAATAGCATTGGGTTGCAACGTCACAGTGAAAACAAGTTTTGTAATTACTAGTAATCGCTATTAGCGCTTACAAATAAAGATCAGTCGGTCAGAGTGAAACGGAATTGTAAGACGTCTCCAATTTTCCCATACGGATAGTATCGCATGAAGTTATACCAGCTTTCATCTAAGTGTGTATAATGTGTAACAGATTCCCATAACCTAGTGATGGAATACCAAACCCACATAAGCCGTCGATTAAACCAACGACAGATAGGTGCAATCGGAAGCTCTTACTATACTTTCGACGGGGCGAAAAACAAAGCGTCATTCGTATGACAGTTTTCAGGGTCTAACGGGCTGGGAACATCGACAACGTGGCAATTATTGTGGACATTTAATTTTACGATATATATCCTTCAAAAGGATTTAAACGTCGCTTCCGTGGTTACATAACTTTGCTCCTGACTCAGAAGTGCAACCTGCTAATTTTGATCACGGGTCTGTGGGAAACAAACTGTGAAATGTTTATCCCTATGCGATACACTGGTCGTATTCGTTTATGGGTAGTAATGGGACTAGGGAATAGCCCCAAAAGTGAACATAGTTAGCTTTCGTCGATGGATCTCCGACTACTTATCAGTAGTATTTCTGATCGCGTCCAACTCATAGAAATCACGCAACTCATCATGTGATATTCCGTTCGTGTCTAACGCAAAACCAGCGTTACAGTGGTCGAAGCATCATAAAAGCATAGCAGGAGATCTGATCTTTTCCGTGTTGAGGACATGCACTATTGACAGGCCCCAGCAAAAGCGGAAGTCGGGTCTAGTGTTTCTTTAATGAACCCATCGTTATACCGGTCTAGCCAAGACACCCAATGGTTGAATGAACATGGACAACGCTCACAGGAATGTGTATAACCGCTCACATGTACCAATTAAAAATGGGGCCATGCCAAGTCCTGGCCAAACTCTAGCTATGTTCTTTGTTTTCAGACCTCCTAGTTGACTGTGCGCCCACGTTGCATCCGCACTTGTCGGCTGTGACCTTGACACACAATCGGTGCAACCACATGCTCTACGTGCACGTGCAATCGGTCATCTGACTGTGGCACGTCTGCGCGAATCATGGCAACTACCTACATTTGGCTTACCTTGAATTTCATTTGCTTTGACGATACATTGAACACCATACACAAACACACCACCGATGTGTTAGGACACGCACACGCACACGCGAAAAGTTCACGAACCGTACTTCTTCAGCCGTTAGGAAAATGTGCCAACTACGTTGATAAACGTCTGCTATCATCAGTCGGTTGTTCTCCGTTTTTACTGTTAGGTTGATGGAATTGAGTACGTCTTGTTGTCTGCCGTTGTTGCGCCGTTGACTCGTTTATTTTCGGCACAGTTTGCCGTGCTGTCCTTAATCTCACCTACAGGCTGTATAAAATGGCTTGAGTGCACGTTCTTTCGGTCACAAAGTTCATCTATCCCACGTATCTCTCTGTTCCTTTTTTGGTTAGGGTGCCTCATTTACTCTATGCGCCGCAAGGCAATACAGGGGAGACTAACGCTTAAAACTGTCCTTGTTCACACCGTTGAAGTACAGTTTGATCTGAACCCGCTTTTGCGGGGCTATTGGTGATAGTATTAACGCTGCAGAACCTTTGAAAAATAGCTTACGGGTTAGTCGTCTTTAGGGAAAGTTAGCTGTAGTTCACAACAAACAACAGATAGACAAAGCTGTGGCTGAACCTGCTTCGTTAAGCGGATTTGCCTGAATTTGACTTTCAGAGATGTAGCCGAAAGGTTACACTCGACCCTTAGTTACAAGTAGCCAAATGCTGAATTGCTACCGTTTGTTTTCCTTTCACAAGGTTGTTTGCCTTTTTCCTGACCATGGTTCAACGGACTGTTCCGATTCTCACGTAACCTACCGATTCACTGGCTGTTTCATGTACACTGATATAAGAGACTGGTGAGACGCATCCTTAGCTGGTAATCGGACGGGATGATGCACAAAACACCACGAACCGGAAAACGTGATGGATATGGGTCACGTGGTGGACTCAATGGTTTCGTTCGGTTTAATCTTTCACCATCAGAACCGGAAGCAGCTGATATTCGTGGATGTCTTGTTGGCCGTGTACTAATAACCATTTCTCTGCACGCTAAATGTGTTGACGCAAACAGTATCATTAATAGTATTAGTGGTATGTGTCAGGTTTGTTTGTTGTCACCGAGATGGTATTTTTTACGGGGTAAGGCAGTTGGAACTGATCTCCAAGAGTGAGAAAAACTAGTGGAGAGGAGGGAAATGCCCCACCCATCGAAGTTGACCTTGCGTCTTCTTATTTTCCAACTGTTTACATGCGTTCGCTTTTTACACGCCTGGAAAAAGTGAACTATGTAACATCCTTTTCCCGTCAATAATTTGAACAAAGAAGACAGTAAGCTGATATTGCACAATTCATATCCGGTACGCGGTCAGCTAAACCCAATGTTATCTATGAATATCGATGTAGATGCGGAACATCCTACATAAACAAGACAGAGCGCCAGTTGTCACCCCGGGTCATGGGGCATATAGCGAAGCGGGGCAAAAACAGGTCACGCAAAAGTATGGCGTCACAGCCGGGCATAGAAAGAAGGAACCTGTATCACACATCTGAATGACGTAACACCAATGCAATGCCACAACGACGTTTCGCGTTATGTACTCAACATCAGCTTGACGAATACTTCATTATGTTGAACCTGCTACCGTCCGAAGGTTCACACCCGTGTTGTGTGTTCAGAAGCAACCGTTTGTAGGGTTGCTGCTACCATGGTAGTGACAATGGTTGTGAACTCTGACAGTTGGCTTTATCGGGTGTCTCGTTCGCCTTCTCCTACGGATATGCAATTCGTCTGTGGTATGCGTTCGTAAAGATGCCACGAAATTTCTCCGAACAATCATGTAATATCAGCCTAATTCTTCACTCAAACCGGACTGCTTGATTTGAAACTGGATGGGCGATTGTAAAATATCCACACCAAATTCAGCACGAATGAAGTCAGACAGTTTAGACACCGTGTTTAACATGTTATTGATAAACAGATTGAAAGTAGCACAAAGTTAAACGGAAATAGAGTATTACAATAACGTATTACAACCTGCTCCTAACGTTGTGTTATTCTCAAACTGTTTATCAGTAACTGGATGTGCGTTGTTACAGTTCTTCTCCATAAGGAGAACATGGTTTTTTGTTGAACCTTTACTCAAAAGTGCACCGCAGTGTACTGTGTGAACGTCCTGGAGCCATTTGTCAGGTTTGCTTAAAGGGAGCTTACGCGTAACGGCCTATAAAGTGTCCACGTCGATTGCTGTAGCCCTCACTTACCATGTGAAATATTGGGTATGATCAGTATGGGATCTGGGTGATCCAGAACTCCTGTATGTTATATTGATGAAAACCAAGTGAGCAGTTGGGATTAGATTTGGTTTACTGTCATCTAACTGGACGTGTAATGTCAAGACGGGGTGGTAGAGACGATGCCGCAGTAGTTGCAGTGAAATGGAAGCTTTTAATAGTGAAGCGGATCGTGGCGACGAATACGATGATTGTGGTGCGGGTTGTAGAGGTGAAAGTGATGGCAGTAACGGAGACGGTGCCGGGATAATCATTACTAGGGTGGGTGGATGATAATGAGGGTGAAATTGACGGCGATCATGTTGACACGCAAAGTGTTCATTATCTTGTTTGCGTGTGTACTGGCAGTAGTAGAACAGAAGGTGACAGAGAATGTGTGTCGGACTTGATTCTAAGCTTTCAAAGGCTTATACGGACAAACCTTGTAATCAACGGTTGCCCTTGTTTTGATCGTCACCATGCTCAGTGATTACACAGTTCGTCTGATAACAAACTCAACTAGTTACATGTTTCGAAAATCCGTGGTGTCCACAACTCTTTAGGTTAAACTTGTAAACATTATCTCACTGTTTTCCTAAAAATGCCGACAGAAATGACTGTTCAAGTAACATTGTTATTTACAGAAAATGTACACCGGGGGGGTCAATGGCTCGTGCATTCGTGGACAACACGTACTCACGAAAACCTGGTTAGAAAGTACCACATAAATTGTATCGTTGAATCTACAATGAGACTAACCAATTTTGCTTCTGCCTACAACTTCGTACACCAACTCATTTCCAATCGTCCTCCAGAATACTGTGGACGCATGTGTGTATGCGGTTAGTAGACAATTTGGATTGTGCATTTTAGTCCAATAATTTGAACAACCTCATTCGAACGTGGGCTAGGTAGGACGTAGAGAGGAACGAGAATAAGTGATCCCTTCATCGAAGTCTATAAAATACGACTTCATCCAGGAGGCAGCTACTATGAGGCACGATAGAATTCGGCACATAATGTGGACAGATTCATCAACATGAAAGAAAACACTTGGTTGCACGTGTTGGTTGCCTTAATGATTTTCATGAGGGTTGACCCCAGTTAAGAACATCTACCCTTGTGTTTTCGTGTGCAAGCTGAGTGATGATTTTGTCTTTCATTCATGTGAAATCTCAGGTCACGTATTCAGAAAATTCGCCCATGTTTTGAGCACTCCAGTAAGATATCACCTCAGCCTCAACCAAGGAAACTTGAAGACAGTTTGCATCCTCGAAGAGCTAACCGTTACTTAGATGTTACAAACATGACTCACGTGGAACTGACATGTAGGACTAAATGATTAATAGTCTCGTCACAGTTTAGCAGTTGTTGACACAGAACAGCAGAGAATGAAAAACAAAACAAAACTCTTAGCATGACACTGATAGACAATCGTTATTTTTTCGTCGGAATAGAATTTTAGAAAAGTCTATTTCACTACACAATTAATAAGATTTATTCATTAGCCATTACTTGTTCGTTTGTTTGAGTTTGGACGTTTAGGCGGAAACAGTGATGGCGTAGAAGAACATGTTTAAACGTGGTAAGAATGGCATGAATTCTGTAGTAGTTTTGTCTGTTGAACATCATGTATCAATTGGCTGGAGACCGTCAAATTTAAACAGTAGTTATTGGATGTGTCAACCATCATCTGGTGGGCTTACTAGCTAGAATGTCTCGTCATGTGTTGCCACTCGTTACTTATGTTGTAAATCACCAATACGCTCGTTTGGTATGAGTTGACCAGTACTCACAAATGATTTCATCTTCCACATTCCAGTCCACCCCTTGTTCGGAGAATCCTCGACCTCGGTTTTTGCTCTTGTAACAGCTCGTCATTAGTGGATATTCCTATCACGGTCCAGATTGAACTTCAGTCAGTCAGTCATGTTGATCACAGCACCAATGATCACATGTCTGATCTATCATATACAAGCACTGGCTTTTTGGAATGCACAAAATATCCAAAATATGCTACCGTATTACGTTTCCACGTTTGAAACATTAGCAGAAACGTTTATGTTTTTCCATATTTTATTCTTAGTCCGTTCGTAATCAACAGTCACATACTTACTTTGTTGAGTGAATCTACAACGTTTGCGGTAGTACGCGATATTCCCTTCCCAGTACCCGAACAATTGATTACTAATTTGCCGGCTTGATTATATTCGTCGACTGCACGTCACTCTGCCGTTAAATCAGAATCTCTTTGTAAAAATGGAAAAGACGAAGACACATTAGTTGAAGTGTGGCGTTTTTAAGTCATAGTTGAATTTTGTTAGTAACTTCCACATCTTTCGCTGTCGCAGATGTTTGAGGGATATTACCAGGTTTCCCACATATAGATAAGACAGGTGCCGGTTTCACCAAAGTTTTGATCCTATAGATACATCGTGATTTTCCAAACACACGATGATGTCGCAACGGTGATAGGCAACATGGTTTTATAGACTGCATGTAACAGTTCGAACTTTTGATTTCTCTCACTCAATTGTATGATCGATAGAATTTGTCGGATTGTTAGTCCACTTCTGATCCATTGATCCTTACAATGAAGTGGCTTCCCTGGATTTGTTAGAGGCATTGAGAGTGAAAAGTGTGGAGGGAACAGAAAAATCGGATTAACTTTGAGTTGTTGAGACGAAACTCAGTTAGAAGTAAAATGTAGTGACTAAAACTGTTACGGAACATCAGCAACTGTAGGAGTATAGCATTACAAAAGGATTAATACGAGAACGACAACAGAAAAGCACATGCAAACACGTCTTACTGTAAAACAATTGAACGGTTTCACTTTCGTAGTTAGACAGACGAGGCACTTGGAGCGCCTAGACATGCTGTTTCAGTCCTTGTTTTGAGTCCAGCCACAGTCCAGGTTTTGTGTAATTCGGTCTCTTCTGAACAGATGATTAGCGACAACAGTGAAAGGCTGAACGCAGCCGCAAGCACTCGAGAGGTTTCGGACGGTGCAGTAATCTACGATATAGGCTTAGTGTCTAGAATGCATGCATGAATACTGGGTTTCAAGAATTCAACTGTTGACACTGGAAAACAGCTCCGAAGAATGTTTCCGGTTTTACATAATCAGATGTTGATGAAGAGTTTCCGCAATGCAGCCAAATCATTCGATGGTACAGCTCCAACAAGCTTTCCATGACGTGACGATCTAAGCTGAACACAAACACATTTTGCAGTGGATGGTGAGGTTTGCCACGGATCGTCTTGTGGATAAATCAGGGAACTGATTCAGAATAAGTAACCTGTTGGAATACAGTTATGAATCAAATTGCCGGCGTACTTTATTCCCCTCCGTTGATAAAAAGTAAGGTTTGCATTTTCCACTTAGGATGTGGACCTCTGGTCGGTGGAACATTATGAACAAGCGTTCTGGTGTACAAAAGCAAACGGGAGTCCGACGAGATAATGAAGTATTGCACTACAAACTGTTGTAGTGAGAATTTCCAGTGTAAGCAACAGAATCACATGATAAACGCCAATGACCTCATGTGCACAGCGCGGTGGGAAGTCTGAAAGAATGTGGACTACCCATTGTGAGATAAACGGCTGTATTAGCACTCATGCCCGAATGAAACAGCAACAGCTGTTCCAGCCACAATGGCACACAGAGATGTGTTAACCATAACAGCGACAGCAACAATGACAAACTACAATACTTGCGTGATTAAACCGTCTTAACCTTTCTCAACCAATTTGGAAGGACGACAGCTGACATTACTACGATGTTTGTGCGCTAACAGACCTGCAATGTATAGGTTGGCCCATTGATCAAGTCGACTGTTGAACAAACTGAATGATGAATGTTATCAGTTGCTCATGGTCGAACCGTGTACCACGGAGTCAGCTGACTGCTGTGAGGTGGCACGGCTATGTCATGGTCAAATGTGAAGCGCGTGTGTGTGCACAGCGTAATGGCAGCCAGGACACAAGAAAAGGTGTACGACTGGACTGTGGTAAGTTAGTGATGAAATCTAGCCTCTAAGCAATAAACGTGTCTGTTAGTCTTTATATGACCTTACTGGTGATGCTTGTAGGAATCTGTAATGGTGGTTATGATAGTTAATGTAATTTAAGTGCTAGAATGACAGCAAACGTTAAACCCCATGAAAGAGTACAAATGATCGTCCAAACAATTTGAATGCGAATTCTAAAGGAATGGCATAATAAATATAAAACCCGGACAAATAGTGACAAGTGGCAAAAAACGAGTTAAGAAATCCTCATTCACCATCTTCGCCTAACAGTGCTGGTGAACATAGATACTGTGCTTTGAGATTCACCTTAAAGAGACCGTTTCAGAACAGCGTAAGCTAAAATCGGACGTTTACGAAATTGTGTGTTTAACTGTTATTTCCTGTATGCAGAATTCTTGTGTTTATTGCCACACGACTCACAAGTTGGCTTTCGTTTATGTTAAATTAGTGGAAAGTATTCCTGCTGTCTGCACCCAACGTACACGTGACTCCTTCACCTGAAATCCAGGTCAAACCACAAAAGGTCGAATTAGTAAGAAGGTTATCTTTAATTTTAGGTAAAAGTACGGTGATACAACCCTTAATGAAGGTCTGATTTTTGGTTCAGCTGTTACATGACAGTAGTATTCAAAAATAGTCCTCTGGTACGTTAACGAACCCCGGCAGTCATAATACGACATTCATAGGTTCAACACTTCATCATTAAACCATCAAGATTGTTGAGATTTGGTACCATTTTGGAAAGACAATCGACTACTCTTCCTTCTACATTGGGCACACATGAATCTTAGCCGTGTTCCTTTCAATCAACCTCGCACTGTATGCTTGGCAGAGTTTTTAGCACGGTGGTGCACGTAATGAGCTGAGTAGTCAATCATTAAGATTTCCGGGGAAGCTTACTGTTGCAAGTTCCATCGTGCATGTTGCTGAAAGAGTTGTTCCTACTGTCCAACAGCAAATTTATCGACCAGTTAGAGTAGAGAAGAGATCTCATTACAACTTTCGAACCTGACCATTACGGAACATCTTCCATTAAACAACCGGAAAAGAATGCAAACATTGTACGACTGTGACGAATTCAGTCGGTATTAAGAACACTGACAATTACCGCATGGGCGTTCAGCTGTTGTAGAGACGGTTGCTAAGGTTGCTGGTGCGAAATTTCATGTTTCAACTTCCGTATATTTATGTCATCCGGTTTTCACAATTTTGCAAAACTCGCTTACGCAAGTTATCACAAACGTTTCCATGATTCTGTTTCAGATCAACAAGGTTTGCGAAATTTTCCCTCAAAATTCCCGAGAAACATTCTAATCGTAAACATCAGAAGTCGTTTACCCAAACAACTGTTTCCATTCATTCACAGCAGGTATTTTCACCTCCACAAACTATGCGCGCTTTACGCAACAGCATCACCATAATTCACACTGGTCAACAAGTGTCTTACAAGACCGATTTATCATGCTAATTCGCCATTTTCTTCTGCTAAAATGTCATGTCATCAGCTGTCTCGTTGTGTCTGAGACGCATCTTGGGTATTCGGTGGTCGGACATGAT